>JBBPOE010000175.1:0-44870 GCA_038091295.1 Tylopilus felleus | reverse complement strand
ACCGCCATGACATCGGAGCAAGTCTAGCCCCGATCGATCAAGGAACTGGACATGCTGTTTATCAGCTGGACTCGGCGTTCCCCTTCGTGGGGGTCGTTTCTAGAAACTGTCGTCACGTTTTTATTTTTATTTTTTCCTTCTCATTCCAAACTCGTCCGAGGGGTCCGTTCAACCTCCACCGACCGTTCCCGGAAGATCCGCTTCACCGAACGGTGCGATGCAATCGCCAACTCTATCCCTCCACCGTCCCCCGAATGCATTCATTCAAAGGAAGCACACTACTAGACCTCGCAAAGTGATTCCATCCTGTAACGCCAAGCAATGAGCCAGGTATTAAAGACGAATGGGACACGACGACTCACATCAACAACGCCTCGCGCTGATCGTGTCCACGGTGCAGCCTCAACCATTGCACACCCCGGGATTCAGCATACCGTTGCTGTCAAGGAGAAATAGAAGGACGTGCGGGTATGGTAACTTCCCGGACCCGAACACGCGTTGGGTTGTCAGCACAGGATGATGCAACCTGCCGAATCGCGGACTCATAGCCATCCTGCTCGGAGGCTTATCTAATTGAGCTTGAGAACGAGATACGTTCAAAGTTGGGAAGAATAATTTTGTCGAGAAGCGTTCTCAGATCTGACACAATATGCATTTGAATACACACTAAACCGGGTCGGTCATCACTCCGTCCTCGCACCTGGATCTTCACCGACGGGAACTTGCCATAGTCCGTCCTGCGGAGTTAGTACCCGAAGGTCGATGCGGCCCAATTACTTCACCTCCTCACCAATATGGTTTCATGCACAGGCTTCCTGGCCCCTTACCACTTCCTGTCCTTCTTTAACCTGTCCGTGTTCCATGCAGTCTCCTTTGTGAAGCTGCCCAATCCATATCCCCGACTACCTATACCTTTCGGCGATTTTCCTTCTTCATCTTCCGATCTCCCATCACTGCCTTCCCGACGACAATCAGCCAGTCACACCTGCTTTTTAATAACGACCATACCACCATCCCCCTGACTCGAACATACTTGGCCCGTTATGTCCCAGACACGCTCTTCAAACGGAAGCCAGTCCCCCTCCTCAGGCAGCCCCGCCAGCAACACATCGCCAGACCTTTTGACTGCCCCATTGACATCAAGACCATCAGATGGTGCAGACCCCTTCCACATAAGCTCGCGCGGGACGCCAAACAGGATGGCACTAGACCTTCCTCGACCAGCCTCGGCAGGAAGAGGTGGCTGTTGGTGCGTGCCTCTCCGTAATCGCATCCCCCGTCACCGGCTGACAAAGATTCGCCCACCAGGACCTGTCGTCTGCGTAGAAAAGTGAGTCGATCATTCGGTAGTGCTTTCCACCCCTGACGAGGCCCTGGAAGAAATGCGATGAACAACGCGAAGGCGACTCCTGTTATACGTGCAGGCGGCTGCAGATCGATTGTCTGGGATGGGGGACGAGACGTCCAGAATGGATGCGCGTGCGTGCTGTATCGCATTTTTGCTGACGTTGGCTGACTCGACTCCAGGACAAACGGCGGGTGGAAGCTTACAAAGCAGAGATCAAGGCCAAATTGACCAGAGCTGGCCTCATCCGTGGTCAACCTCGCTCTTCTATAATGCAGGCCAACTCGTCTTCGTCGTCTTCGTCGACAGTCTTTGCTACAGAACAATATCAGGGCCCTGCGAATGGATCAACAATCCATCCCCTCTTAAACGATACTGCCGCACCTAATCTTACGATCATCGACACCTCCCAATCGCAGGGCCAAGGCGAAAGCCCTACAATGATGTCGATGTTCGGTACGTAGTACTCATCAACGCCTGTTCAACGACTCAGACAGAAATTCAGGGTTACCACTCAGCTCACCTTTCAACTTGAACCTGCCGCCCATTGATCCGTCATTTCCGCAGCTTATCAGCTATTCGCCATATACTCCATCCACCTCGCTCTCGTCGCATCCATCACCACGAGACCTGGGACTTTTTGATCACCCCTTTGATAGTATCGCCCCACAAGCGCCCGGGTTCAACCACGAAGCCACTGCATTGTCAGCACACCCACTCCAAAGAGATCATGTATTCTACTATTTTGATCATGTCAGGAAGTCACTTTTCGCCTTTGCGGGTAATTCTGCTGCAAACGCAATATATTCAGTAAGGCTTCGTACAAAAATGAGTGCTCACCTGAGACTGATGAGTCACTCAAAGGTTGTATCTCAGAACCCGCAAGGCCCTTTGGCGAACGCCACATGTGCCCTATCCAGTCTCCATAATATGCGCATTCGCGCCGCCAGTGGACTGGAGCCAGCAAACAGCACTCTAGAGAACTCGACGGCAATCATGTTTTATGATACTGCCCATGCCCAGTTGTATAAATCTCGAGAAGGAGTATTGACGGAAGAAGACGCCAATGCTGCACTACACCTCCTGGATTTTTCCTTGTTTTCAGGTGGCGTAACCGATTGGCGGCCGATGCTTGATATCGCCAATGACTGGATGGCGCAAACTGGGATTCCAGCGCACGAAAACCCAAAACTAGCCATGATGGGCTTGAGCCAAGCCGCGCGACTGGCACTGAAAGCCACTATGGTGAGAACGCATGTGAAACAACGCCCGAACTGTAACTAATTCATTGTCAATAGTGGTTGGATGTCATGTCGACGATTACCTTGCTTACCATACCCAAACATCTGGCCTTCTATCGACGTTTGTATCGAGGAGGAGGGGGCTTTTGGTCGGCCACTTCGGGGATGAGCGCCAAAGAAGACTCAGACCTTCGCGTGGACAACCTCACTGGATGTCCGGACGAAGTATTACTTGGTATCGCCGAGATCTCCACCCTCTCGTGTTGGAAAGCACAAGAGATGCGGAAAGGCTGTCTTAGTATGAAAGAGCTCATTCGACGCGGAAACATCATTGAAAGCCATCTCCGTTCATGCGAGACAGCGTATCCTCGGGAGCCCGACCAAACTCCGTTGCACCCGGACCTTCCTGTGGACGAGGACCCGAACGCGGAGGGATTGACAGGGATTCCAGCTGTCGTTGACACACGACAACTGGTGGCGAACATATATCGGGAGACGGCACTCTTGTATTTGCACACGATATCGAGCGGCCCGATTCCAGGTGAGGGTGACGACATAAGGACATGGGACCTTGGCTAATGGACTTGTAGGTGTGCCGGAAATTATCCAGTCCATCGATGTCATCGTGCAGCTCGTGCATCAGCTGCCGATGCCTGCGCTCGATCGGACACTGGTATTCCCAATGTGTTTGGCGGGTTGCCTAACAGACGACCCTGTAAAGCGGGAAATATTCAAATCGCGATTGGTTGGACAGCAGAGTCAGTTTGGAAATGTGCATCAGGCATTGATGGTCATGGAGACAGCCTGGCAACGGCGGGATACGAGAGGGGGTGCAGTCGAATGGCGCGACCTGTTGCATGTTCAAGGGAGAAATCTTCTCTTGCTTGTCTGAGACCGGCGAGGACGATGAGCGCATTCACGCGTCGCTATGGTTTTTATCCTATTGAGTCTATATATCTCGAGGTTAGAACGTTTTAAGGTAGTAGTAGGGCATCATTAGTCGTTTCTGCAGAGTGCTGTCAGCCACTTGATTAATTAACGAAGAAAACTCACCAGGACCATGTCACTGTGCGTGTGGGGGAGGAACAAGTTGAAGAACGCGACTCCGCTTTCAAGTTATATCCCGACAGCACGGGAATTGCGCCGCATCACAAGCAGTGCAATTATGTAATTCTCCTACCTTAAATAAATCTAGAAAATAAATCAGCACGTGACCGACGCGCCGGGAATTTGAACCGCGAGGCGAAACAGTCCTTGTTCAGTTTTCACAACCAGTCACTAGCCATGTTCAAGGGCATATTGCCATCTAAAAGGTTACCTTCCGCAGAATTTACCATGGTCACTACTCTCGGTGACATCTCCAATGGAAAGGAGAACGTCCCAGACCTGGTCTCTGCAGCGCCAGCGAAAGTGAAGGACAGGGCAAAGCACGAAAAGTCCAAATCGGTGAAAACCTCGCAGGATTTCTCGGTTGAGCCCATAGTCACCGACCAGGCGTTCAACAGACTCTTGGCAAGTGGTACCCACAGAAAGCCTTCTGGTTCTAACAAAAAAATGAACAGGACGATCTACAAATTCCGCCCACTCTCCGTCCAAAGCTTGCCAACATGGATGCTACCGTGAAAGCTGCGATGCTCAAGTCGTCTCAGATCTTGACGACGAATCAGCCCACCGCAGCAGCAGCTCCCTCCACCCCTCGTACAGTGCGCAAAGCGCGCAGCATTGAGTCCATGACTTCTCCTCATGCCCCCCTCTCCGTGATGGGGACCGACAGTCAGCCAAGGCGAGGCGGACTTTGGAGCTCCGCCTTTGCTGGCAAGAGCGTTACCGACTTGCATGTGTCGGAGAGATCAGACAAGTCTCATGGGAGAGGTGCATCGCTCGATGCTACGCAAACGCTTTCGCGTGCACAAGCTCCTGTCATTCCAGCTGAGCTCGTGCCCAGCAAATCTAAAGAGAGGGCCCTCGGGAAGGGGTTCACCCCCGTAAAGTTCTGCAGCATCTTGACCTCCTCGTCTAGTACTTCGCTCGACGTGGAAGTTGTCAAAAAGCTTAGACTCATGCTAAGAAATGAAGCGGCCAGGTACGTTTACTGTTTCGTTTGCAAACCCGTTTTAACGCATTGTAGTTGGACAGAGGAATTCCTGCGCTCAGGAGGCTATAGCGGGTTACTGACAAGGCTCAATGAAATTCTAGAAGTAGAATGGCGGTTAGTCCAGTCCTCTATCTTCCTTGAAACGAGATCTTGATCCAAGCTTCAGTGAAGAGCAACATGACGATCAAATGCTTCACGAGTTATTACGGTGCTTCAAAGCTCTCTCTACGTCCTCAATTGGATGCTTCGCTCTCCGAAGTTCCTGCCCAACTCCATTCGTCCAATTGATCTCGTTGCTTTATTCTGACAAGAAACCTGGCGACGTAGCAACCCGTCAACTCATGATTGAACTGCTCCTTATCCTATTCGAGGTTTACCCTACATCGTCTCTTCCCTCAGCTGGTGGACGCCTTCGCCGCGAGGCATGGGAGCCATCAGGATCTTCTAGCAACCTTATTACATTACCCGCACCTCACAAGAATTTCTTCTCCCTTATCCGCGCTCTCTTGTTGACACCGGCTCCTCCACCGACGGAATCACCCGCAGCTCCGGTATCCCCACATGCATTCATCGAATCGTTGCATCGTCCAAGGATATACAAGTCGTATCTACAGGAACTTTCTGACGTGTGCAGGGACTATTTCTGGGTCTTCTGTCATCCAAACAACACTATTTGGAATCTCTCAGAAGTCGATGAAGGAAAGGTTGAGAAACCCAAGGCACCGGGGGGTATGACAGGCGGTGTGGAGTTTGAAGCAATGGGCTACTTCGTATGTTGACAGGTAGTTTGCATGAACGTTGCTCACTGATCGGAGTAGACAACACATATCAAGCTCATCAACGCTATCTCCAAATCTGTCCATGACCTCAATCTCTCCAGTGAACACGAAATGTCTGCTCACCGTTTCCATGTGGACCTGTTTTCTTCGGGCCTTGAGCGAATTATCTTGGTATGTTGATGTATTTCCGTTTAAGCTAGTTCGCTTATGCTTGTTTGAAGATCTCCCGCAAAGCTTCCACAGCATACTATCCTACCCTTCATCTGGAGTTGTCGCGGTATATTCAGTGGGCAGGCCTGGCCAAATTTGAGTTGCCTTGGACTGTGTCACGACTTATCGGTCCCCCTCCAACTGCGTTATGCAAGCAGCAGCCTTCAAAGTCTAGCAAGGTCGATAGCCAGAGTCCGCACAACTCTCCAACCAAAAAACGGGCTGCCCCACCTCCTGGTTTCGTCAGTTTACCTCCTGCAAACAAGGTGGAACCGAAGAAATTTGAATAAGGACCTCGTGCATCACCCGCGCTCGCTGTTTTACGTGTTGCTTCTTGGTTGTGTGCCATGATGGCTGTGTTCGTGTTGCTTGACCTCTCCTTTTTACAATTTGCCATGCTGACTGCCCTGATCATTGTTACACTCGTCGTCCTGTTGTTGTATTACATGTTATTACCGAGTCTGAGCGCAGGCGCAATCCAACTGTATGTATGTGAAGTGAAATATGATACACGAGTCAACACGATCCAGGCATAGACATGAAAAGTATTCCTAGTCTGGCGACCAGACAAACGTTATAGGCATGACCGGCTACGCTATATGATCTTGCGTGCTCAATGACCACCCAAGAGACGAGACGTCTCTTCACCAATGCCCAGCCTGTTGTGACGTCCTCGGAATTTCAACTCGAGGCCGATCACACACCGCATGATCCAGCAGAGGGAGAAGATGGCAAAGCCAAGTCCGCTCCAATGGATGAACCCAGAGCGCTCTTTGCTCTGTTGCACCACGACTCCGAAAAGGTACCAAGAAATGGCGAGGCACCCCGGAAGGTCGCCCTCCACCGCCGAGTAAGCATATGCGAAATCGACCATCTGGAGAAGAACGCTGGAAAAAAGTCAGTCACGCACCGCTCGCCGGAAAAAAAAAAAGGGGGGGGGGGGACCGCCTACAATGAGATGAACACGAGCGCTTTCGTCCAAGGGCCAGCTGGCTCCGTGACTGCATCGACGCCAAACGCTTCAAATGCAGAGAGGAAGACGAGGTTGACGATCCAGCCGTGGTACAGCGAAAAGGGAAGGTGCAAGAACACCTCGTCAGAAAAGTTGCGGAGCGCAGTCTTCTTCACTTCTTGATAGATTTGCTGGCATGGGTTGGGATCAGGACGGGGGTGACGAGACATGGGATGAGATTCGGGGGAAAGGTCACTCACAGTCACTATGGAGACAGCGAAGAGGATAAAGACCAGGGCTAAGGGATATTCAGAAGGGTGCCTTTGAGAAAATACGGCTGATAACGCACCATATCGGTACTCTTTGATGGTCCAGGAGTAAATGTACATTGCGTTGAGGAAATCGAGGAGGGGTAGCTTCCAGCCAATACGATCGAGGATGATTTCTTTACCGCGAGCCGAGAACTGGTAGATACACGTGCCCAGAATCAACATATGGATCAGCGGCCTAGACGCAGGTGAATTGAGTGTGTGGTAGTGTCATCCGCGTTGGTGACCCACCAGATGAAGAACGTCCACGAAGCCGGAGTAAAGTAGGTTTCTTTTCTAGCATAATATGCATCCCATGGAGAAATGACCGAATAGACATTTCCTCCCATGACGAAGACAGCGCCAACGACGTTGGCAATCTGGGTTACAGACATGGGTGTCAAAATGGACCACGCTTGCCTAGTAATGTGTCACCTCACCTTCAGGGGTAAGTGGGTCAACCAGTTGTTCCGGTTTTGAGTGAAAAACGGCAGCGGCATCGAAACCTACAACTTGGTTTTCTCGGTGAGGGCAGGATGGGCTTCAAATATGGGGAGACGCCTGGCAGTTTGCAGGCTTATGTAGGTTCACGCCAGCATGCGATGGGGGCATCCGCGTGCCCGTCGCATTTCTAGGGCGTGGTAGATGGTAATCACTACACACGTGGAATGAAACGCAGAATAGCCTCCTTAGTTCGGAACGCTGTCCAAGAAGCAAGGAGAACCCACCTCTCGCAAATATTACTTGGCCAGTGCTGTGAGCTGTATCCTTGCTGGCAGTGCGAAGATAACTGGAAGTTGTCAATGTCACGCTGTGTACCCCTGCAGTGCACTAGAGAAGCATTGCAGTGACAGAATACCAATTGTTTAGAACCATGGTTCATGATTCTGCAAAGACCAGAAGTTCCAAACCCTGACTATAGACTGGCAATGGTTGGGCCGTTGACGCATTCTCAACCCGAAGTTGTACGTCCGCATCGCCTCATTTACACCACGTGTACACTGCTGTGCGCCAACTTGCTGGAGGCACGGCCTACGTTGAGTGTAGGTCAGGTGGATCTTGCATGTAAACCGGCAAAAGTCTCCTTATGTCGTCAGTACTGTACATTGTCACTTGAAGTCGCAAATAAAGAGGGACCTTGCCAAACAACTCTGAGATGCTTGTCCGTGTATGAAAACCCACAAGAAAGATACAGGTAGCATAGGGGTCATAACTTTGACTCGCTTCACATGGCCGTCATACATCGAGGTGAAACGCCTTCTTCAACGTCTGCCACTTGGATTGGTGAGCGGCAAACACAACCCGCCATCTAGATTTGCGTCAACGTCTAGATTCCAGCCTCGTGCAAGCTAACAAACCTGACAATCATATCGCCACGACCAATCGTCTTGCGACCCTCTCGGATTGGCATACCTGCACCCTTGACAAGAACCTGACCCTCCGTTGCCTTGTCATAAATCGGATAAGGTAAGGTGAAAGTGATTTCCTTCCCATCGATCCCTAGAACGCAGATTTTGCCTCCTTGATCAGCGAGAGGATCAGCCCAGGGAACGCAGACGTCCAGGAACAAGTCGTCCTTGACTCTGGAAAAACGTTCTCCAGGAACTTCCTCGACCAAGAACACCAGATCTTGGAGTGTTCCGTCCTTGCATTGATGACCCGTACGCGGACAGACGATCCTAGTACCATTGCGCATCCCTGGAGGAATGTTGACGGAGATCTCCACTTGCTCCGTTCGATGCGATAGCAGCTCCCTCGTCACGAGGAATCGATAGGTCGTCCCATGGTACATCTCGTCGAGAGTCAGAGGGAGCGGGAAAATCCATTCCTTGGAAACACCTCGAGGAGTGTTGATTGCACGAAGCGGTGACCCATACGGGATCGCATCTTGTTCGTCAGGCAGGGTGTTCGGTGACTCTTTCCCCCCTCTTGTAGCTCCTTTCGAGAGCTTGTGGACGAATTCGCTAGTACCGAGGGTGAGCTCGGTCACATTTAGACAACAGTATGCACTCACTCTGCGAAACCAAACTTGGACGATTTGTGCAGACGCCCAGACGGTGATGGTATAACGGGCTTCGATGCGCGTGGCCTACCGGAGCCGGCATGGGATGTCTTCTCAGGACGCGAACCGTATGGCGTCTCCGGCTCACCCGGGGAGGAAGTCTTCTCGGAAGATTTAGAACGGACAGAGCCACTGGGATCCTCCGAATCGCGAGTATGTGTCGACGCAGGAGGCATGGCCTTTGATGCGGCTGAACGGGTCGGATCGCGTAGATGATTCTGTGACTTGAAGAACTTGCGGCCACTCTTCCCCCGGTCGGAACTAGATCGGTCCCTATCTACTCTGGCCCTGGCTGGCCGCGGATGGGAGCTAGATTTCGGGTCGTCGTCAGGTGAAGCAGGAGAGGACGATGGTGAAGCCTTCGATCGAGTACCAGATTTGGAGGCATTCGCGCCATGATCATCCCATGGTGCGGAGGCGGAAGTGTTTGAGGACCGGGGGCCAGACCTCTTGCTTGAGTCGGAGCTAGCCGAAGGCGGCCGGCTGGATGCTTGAGTGCTTTTTGGATGGGTACTATCAGAAGGAGTGGGACCAGTGCTACTGCCAGTAGGACCACAAGTTGTCGTTGAGGTCTCCGTTGACGAGGAATGTGTGCTCTCTTTGCCGTCCATTAGAGCGTGATACGCTTGGTTCACCTGTTGGCAATTTATCATGAACGGAACAAGAAGCGGACCGAGTGGAAGAACCCTACTTCAATGAAGACTTGTGCAGCGCGTTCCTTGCCAACCAAATGACGGTCTGGATGCCATTGCAGAGCCTTGTTCCGACATTAGCTGACAGAGAAGTCGATGTACGAAAAGCACGCACGAGTTTCTTGTATGCTGATTTGATAGCATCGTCGCTCGTATCGCTGGTGAGCCCAAGGACTGCGTGATAATCTTGCTTTCTTGCGGGCATTGTCGGAACGAAGGTTGAACGGTGTGAATAGGTTACGAATCACGCCCGGTGATGCAGCTGGAGGAGGTTGTTGAGCCAGTGAGCAGGAAGCAGGCTCACTGTGGGGTTTGAACGCACAGTAGATATATACGAGACAACACGAGCTCCGCCGGCCAAGAGAGCGAGCAACTTGGACTGTAATAGATAGATTCGCCAGCGATCATAAAGCTTGCACGCCATTTCTTTGCGCAACGGCCTCGTGTTGAGCACGTTTTGCTTGCCGGAGCTGGAGTGAGTAATCGTTCATTTGAGGTGGCGTAAAGACGATGAAACCGTACAGCATGGTTGTCAATATCTTGGAGGTCACTGGGAACTGGAGGCAACCGTCATCGTAGTAGACGTCTTACTAAGGCGAGTCGCGACGTTTGTTTCGTTCATTCAAGTCGACTCGTACTAGCGATGTGTTGGATGTTCAAACGTTCATGCGCCACTCTCGGATGGGTTCCGACCTGGATAGCTGGCAGGACTGATTCGGAGTACACGAGGAGTCATATCAAACCCGGTTGACGATTTCAACGAGAAACCGTGGACTTTTTGGGACCCAATCCCCACTTCATGTGGTTCATATCTGCGGATCAAGTGATATCTGTGGGCTCTTCTTTCCCCCAAGGGACGGTTAGCCTATTCCCCAGAGGAAAATAGCTGATGGGCTCATTGTCCACGTTCAACGGGCCTTGAGGTACTAAGGGACAAAGTTTACTACACACCGCGGTTTCCAGCTCTGCCGATTCCTGGTCAATTGGATTTCTCTCTAGCAATTTGAGACCTAAGCTTGAAGGCGAGTTAAACTCTTGCCCCGCATTCTGATATTCATTGATGTGGTCATGTGCAGATAATATCATGGTTCACTGTTCCTGTATCATGAAATTTCAGATACTAATCGTAACTGGGGTTGCGACCACAGAAACCCCATTAAGAAGTTAAGGCTAACGACTAGCACGGCCTAACAACCAACTTCCAAGGACATCGGAAATGCTACGATGGTTCTAGACTGGTTGGGACCGCATAAGATCCCAAGATGCCGCTGCGGTCAACTTAGCTCGACCCCGATGCGGCTTCTTGGCATAAAGGTAAGGATAACTTTTATGCTAGTGCTACTACACTACTAGTCAAGGCACGCCGACATGCTTAAATCTAAAACAATTTCAACTGAAATCCGCACTTCTCATATCGTTTCGTTCTGAAACAAAGACGAGGGCGTCCTGCCTGGATAACGTTCTACCGGATCATGCTACATGAAAACGTGTGAGTATTAAAAGTACAGTGCTAAAGTAGAGCCAGAAGAGGTCTCGGTATTCAAGAAGATCACGTCAATATCCGCCTGATCCCCTCTTTCTGCGAAGGGGTCAGGCGGTCTGGAAATTGAACGTCCCAACGGATAACCAAGTCTCCTTTTTTCTTCAAGCTTGCCTGTTTGCGAATTGGCATGCCCTCACCGACCACCCTTGTCTCTTGACCAGGTTTTACTATCCCGACAGGGGATGGGACCTGTAGTCTGCGGCCGTCTAGCAACTCGACTACCTTTTTGGTGTCAGTGCCAGCCAGTGCGTCCACCAGGGGTATCTTGAGGTTGCATACAAGATCGTCTCCATCTCGAGTAAAGACAGGGTGGGGTTTCTCTTCAACAACAAAGGCGAGGTCTTGGGGTTCGCCGTTTGGTTGCTCGTTGCCTGCACGTGGAAAGCGGATCTTTGTGCCGCTCTTCCAACCAGGAAGGACTTGGATCTCGAGAACCTTTTCCTCCGTTGTCCTGTCGAGGAGCTTTCTGCTGACTTTGAGGTGTTTGGTGGAGCCTGAATAGAGGTCATCTAGAGAAAGTTTGAGGGGGCGGGTGATCTCTGATGGTTGGGGTGCTGGTGCGGATGTTGCGCGCTGTTGTGCCGATGGGCGGTGGGGCATACCACCAGGCATACCTCCAAAATAGGAGTTACCCGTGTCATCGAACATGGATGACATCGGGGTCCTTCCACCCATGCTACCCATGCCACCGAATCCAGGGAATCCAGAGAGACCGCCCGGAAAAAACTCTCTGTAGAGGGCAGGTTAGTGTGGATGTGACATGGGGCATGGAATACATACTCGAATATCCGCTGGGGATCGGTAGGAGAGAATCCGTCACCACCCGGACCGGTGGTGTAGGTGAAGGAGGTAGCGCCAGGGAAGCCACCAAAACCGGATGGGCCAGCACCAGGGGGTACACCACCGCCCTTGAGGCCCTCTTCGCCGACTTGGTCATAAACGGTGCGCTTGTTCTTGTCACTGAGCACCTCGAATGCTTCGGAAATCTAGGGGGAGGGTGAGCCGTCTGATCTTTCCAAGAGCAAAGTAAGCAACCTCTTTAAACCTTTTCGAAGCTTCCTCTGAGCCCTGATTTCTATCAGGGTGCCATTTCAAGGCCTAGGAAGAGTGAGATGAGAAATGGAGATAAGGAGAAGGGGAGAAGTAGCTACCATTTTCTTATATGCGCGTTTGATGTCATCGTCTGTCGCTGAGCGTGGTACGTCGAGTACCTTGTAGTAGTCTTTGCCCATGTCGAACGACGACTGGCACGAAGACGAGGATCCGACTTTATTAAAGTCAAGCGTTGGGACAGAACACCCCAGAAGGTGCTCGAATGACGTCAGTAGATATCACGTGATTTGTAGATAGAAACCGGTTTTGGTTTGGTCCGTTTTTTATATCTACGATCATGGCACACAGCAGAGGCTCGTCGACCGGCGAAAGCACAAGCAAGTTTGGGATCCCGTGGTTCAGCTTCTTCCCCTTCTCCTCCTCCGCGCTCGCTTCCCTCCCAGAAAATACCTCCCGCCCCGCTCGATACACCAGGGAAGACGACATCCCAGAACAGGATCACACCGGCGTCAGAAACTACAACTCAATCCAGTCTCTCCCCCCAAACGTCCGCGTACCCCGCAAGGTCTCTACCGCCATCAAAGTAGAGGGAAAAGTCTGGTTTTCCAACGAACGAAGTGTGTCCCACTCTCCCCTCCCTACCACCCCATTCATCCTTTTCCTAGCCTGGCTTTCGTGGCTCAATGCCGCCATCCTTATCGGGGCGCTTGCCGCCGCCCTCTTTAATGCCTCTCGCGATCCTATCGCACGCGCCTTCGCGTACGTATATGCCGCCCTCAGTGTAGGCGTCGTGGTACGTCTCTCCACGTCGACCCACCGAATTCTACACCTCACAACCTTTGAGATATACGGTTTTTACCTCTACCAATCCCGCATCACCATGATTCGCAAGCGTGATCCTGGCCATCATGGTCCGTTCTTGTCTCTACTCCATCGCCAATAACCAGGAATCCCCCACAGACGCTATTACTGGCCCACTCGTTGTTAGCACGTTTCTTTTTGTCGCAGTCTTGGCCAACTTTGCCATTCGCGGTATGTGTCGTTCTTGTCACTTGAGCCTATTCTATTCTGATCATATATCCGACCGTCCAGTCCATGAGCTGTCAGTGTTTCTTTTCTCTTTATCCCACTTGCTCATTATTCTATTTTCAATCACCCACAGTCGTCAACACAAGGTCCCGATCCCTGGCCTGGCCTTGTTGCAACAAATCATGCCAAATTTCATACCATCTGCAGAATCTTATTAAATATCCATGGAGATCAGGAAGTCCGTTTTTCTATGAGACGCTGGGTGAAATGCTCTCTCTGCGTAGTTTCATACAAAATGTAAGCATCATCCCGCACACGCCGGTTTTTGTTGTAAGGTCTGGATGCAGCGAATTGTGTAATCTACCCATTTATTGTCCTGGCGATGTGTGCCAACTTAAGACTTGCCACCTAATTGATGTTCCATAGTGATTACATCCGTGACTACACTTCGTTTGCAGGACACGATAGTTATTCCAAGACATTTTGGCCATTGTGTGGCTTTCCCGTGACCGAAACTCACGCAGAGGGTATTTTGCTGGGTGCTTCCTAGAATGTTCGGTTCAAAACTTTGGTGTTCCGAGCTTTGCTGGAAGCACCTGCAACGGCGAACATTCCGGGCCACTCTGTCGTTGGCGAATGCTTTCGAGCCTCTCGACGTACCATCCTGCCTTCATTCGACAATGTAACTTTGACGCACGATTCTTATAGTTCCTTTTTGGGGTCCGTACAAATGTGCGTGTTCGCTTCCGCATGTGTAAGCCTGTTTTCAAGATGTAGACATCGAAGGATGGAATGAAGCCACGGCAAAAAATGCAACACCAAGAAACGAATAGGACAACAGACGACGTCATGTCTTGCAGCTCACTTCAAGGCTTTCTTCATTTTCTGTGAAGGAAAAAAAGACCGTCATTCTCAGAGCGAAATTTTGAGCAAATGAAGAATATGTACCTGTTCCATCTCGTCTAGATCATTCGTTTCAATGCGGATTATCTTCTTTCCGAGCGTCTTTTCAATCTCCTCCATCTGTAGCCATGTTCTCTTGTCGTGGACAAAGTTGATCGATATCCCTTTACGCCCAAAGCGACCCGTTCGCCCTGGTATACCGGTCAGTTATAGAGTAAAGTTACAATAGCATTGGACGCACCAATACGGTGAATGTAGGTCTCGATGTCTGGTCTGCCATCACCAGAATGTGCATTCCCGCGCTCGTTCATCAGGGGCAGATCATAGTTGACGACCATATTCACTTGAAGAATATCGATGCCACGAGCGATGACGTTTGTCGTGATCAGGACTTTCTCCCGACCCTCACGGAAACTGTCAATAACAGAGTCTCGCTCGGCAGCATCCTTGGCCCCGTGAAGGGAGGCAACCTTGTGACCCTCAGTAGACATTCGCTGTGAGATTTTATCTGCGGTATGCCGATGCTAGGGATACGGAATAATCGCTCAGATAGGTAGGACGACAACAACAGCTCACTTACTTGACAGAAGATGATGCTCTGTCCGATCGTAAGTAACTGATATAGCGACACCAAAATGTCATATTTGTGCTCCTCGTCACGGCAGTCCATGTAGAACTGGCGAATGCCCTCTACCGACAATTCTTCTTTTTGAAGCTCGATCTTGTTGGCGTCGGGAGCAAACTTGTTGGCAAAGGTCCGCACGTGGTCAGGGAACGTAGCTGAGAAGAGAATGATCTGAGGAGGTTGCGTCCGGGGTAGGAGGCTGGTAGGGTAAGGTTCAGCAGAGAAGAAGGCAGCTATGTGGTAAGACTACTTTTTGACTCTCAACGTCTGCTCTCCGAGACCATCTTGGTCGAGCATGTTATCAGCTTCATCGAGCACAAAAACTTTGATGCCTGATGAATCTATGACTTTCCGTTTGAGAAGATCGGTCATGGTCCCTGGAGTACCGACAACAATATGTGCCGTTATCCTGGTAACATCTCTAGGGAGATTGTCCTTGATTGCGTATTCTGTCTGTACTGGAGTGAACTTTCCCATTGCCACTACGACTGACATGATTTGCCGTGCCAACTCTCGTGATGGGGCAAGACAGATGGCCTAAAATGAAATCAGATACCGAGTCCATGAGAACGCAGGGTCTCTCGCACTTGTGTCTTATTGAGTGAAAAATCTACCCTGCTAAGCATGGTAAGGACGAATGCGGCAGTCTTTCCTGTCCCAGACTGCGATTGTCCGATCATGTTCTGCGGTCTGGACAAGGGGCGAGGAATATATCATATCTGATCATCTCATATAACGGTGAATGCTCACGGGTTGGAAAGAAGGAGGGGTAATGCGCGTTCCTGAATCTTGGAAGGTTTCGAAAATCCCAACGCATATAGACCCTTGAGCAGATCCGGATGTCTGTTGAAGGAGAACTCCTTAGAAACACGTCGACATCACGTCTGATCGACTAACAGGCCCAATTGTTCAAACGACTTCACGCTGTACAGAGGAGAATTTGGATCGGCCTGTTGATCTGCTAGGGTGACCTATGATCCCTTGTGAATAGCTAGTATGTTGCACATGGCGGGAAGGTCACCCACGGTAACCTCGAAAGTAGACGATAATAGATCGGAAGTTCCTACATTGATGAGAATTTTATATGGCGACATAAGAGAGCAACCTTGATGTGCGCACCTGATCTAGCAGCCTCCGCGACTTCGGGCTTCTTTGCGGCTTCATCCTCCTTTCCATCGGGCTTGGCGGCTGCTACACATTAAATCAGCGCCGTAATTGTGCGCAGAAACGCGTTCTGCTACCTTCGTCCGTCTTGGGTGTGTAGAAACCCTCGGCATCCTTCTCCATGATTCAAAGGTGGAGAAAGAGATGAAGCTGTGATTAGTGGCAGATTGCCTGACTCAGCAATCTCATTTTATCTAATCTTGTTTGTCACTACACAAACAACCACTCGTTCATTGGAACGCCAGGTAGGTCTTCTAGCCGGTCCCTAACGAGGCCGAGATCGATGTCATAGTCTAGCAGAAACACTGCGCATCATGATTCATCCTTTTACTCCCATCATCCCATCTGGTTTCGCCAGCCATGCGCTGCAATTGCTCCAAAAAGTACAGCACGGAATATCACCCGTCGAGCTTGTCTACACGGCTCATGAACACTGGCCATTTCGACCGGGACATACCCCCAATACCCATCCCACGTTGCGCATATCAGTCCTCGACTCCTCGTTTAATCCTCCGACCCTGGCGCACCTGGCGCTTGCTAAATCACCGCCGCAGTTGTCCACCAAGCGCTCCCCTGCCACCTCCGATTCCACAGAGTCGTACGATGCGCGAATGTTGCTGCTTTCTGTCCGCAATGCAGACAAGGTATTGAAGCCAGGGGATGCGACATTTGTTCAGCGACTCGAAATGATGCGCCTGCTCTCGCACGATATCCGTTCCACCGACTCTGCAGAATCCAGCGGTGAATTTTCAGAGATGAGCGATAATGTTGCGGTTGCCATCATAGATGAGCCGACGTTCGTCGGGAAGTCGACTGTTTTACTTCACTTCCTCCAGACGAGGCTGGCGACAATCGTCGAATCCTCTAGAAAGAGTCCTCCACTGGCAAGCATGTCGGATAAACGACACGCATCGTATCCATTCCCCTTGCCGAAATTGACATTCCTCTTGGGATTCGATACCCTCGTCCGCCTTTTCTCTCCCAAATACTATCCTTCTGAACAGGTCATGATCCAGAAGCTCCGGACATTTCTCTCCCCGGATCAAGAGGATTGTCACATAGTGTGCGCTTATAGGCAGAGCACGAGCGCTGACAGGACGTTTCAGGAAGCTCAGGCTAAGACGCTCGAAGTAGCAGACGAATTCATCACAGGTGACCGTATAGCATTCATCGACATTGGTACCGAGGAGCAAACCTACAACTCGAGCGAAGTAAGAGCAAAAGTCGCAGCTGGGGATGGAAAATGGAAGCAGACGGTCACAAATGTAATCGCTAACTACATCATCGAACGAGGCATCTATTCAGCTTCAGAGAGAGAACAATAAACGAATCTATTCTGGTATTACGGTTCAAAGCTACTATTACAGCAATGTGTCTGACAATACGACTGGGAATACATGCATGCTACGAGTATCACGACGAAGAAATTACAGTGTGGATTGTGCAAAAGCGATAGCGACAGTCTGCAGGGAGAGTGAGTGGAGAATGTTTCTGCAATTCGGTGTCTGACATACCTCGGAATGGCTCAAAGAAACATGGACATGTTTGATACCTTTGCTCTGGGCAACCGCTTCTGCGTCGCCACGGAGAGTGACAGTTGGCACGCCCACCTCGTTAGGAAGGATCTCAATGTCCTTCATTGCAGCGGCGGCACCCTTTGAGGAGGTACCGAGTGACTTGAAGATCGCCTCCTTCCCAACCCAACGCGCAGCGAAAGAAGAGGGAGGTGATGGTTGAGCGCGACAATAAGCAACTTCGGCTTCAGTGAAGTTGCGTTCAATGAAGGTCGGGTTCCATGATGGGACCGAGGTGATCAAGTCTGGGCAAATAGAACAGAAGATGTGAGGATACTCCAAAATATGAAACGACTACGAAAAGGTCACCTTGATCAACGCCAACGCCAACAACTGAACCCGTGGATGCGAAAGCCTCGGCAACAATCTTCACATTCGCAACATCAAATGGAACGACTTTGTCCAAATCAGCGGTGTAAGAGTAGCTGCGCGTCTTGGGATCAAAGGTCGCACGAGCCATAGGGTTCATAAGGACCGATTGCTCAAGTTCAGGGCTATAGGGTGGTCCATCTTTGATTCTGACCAAAGAATTGGTTGTCATCATCTCGGTCATGACCTTGTAAGCCTCCTGGTAACGCCTTCGGTTACGGGACTTGTAGGATTCATAAGCAGAAGGGTCCAGGGATGCAAAGAGATAGCGAGGATGGACAATGACAGCAACGCCGCCAACTTGACCAAAGCCGAAAGAGGACTGCACAGCTGTCAGTTCCGTGTAACTGGGGGCAACAAATCACCTACCATGACACCAGCGCGAATTCCATCCGTATAAATGGACCTCGAAGGGAACATGAGGTAGTGATGAGCCTCAAACCTCGCGTCGATGTTACTTCACGAGCGTAGAAGGTTAATATGGACTAACGCAAATGGGATTACGAGGAACTCACTCGCTGTTACGGTTCCCAGGAATGATGCCCGTATTGACAGTCTGCAAGAGACCCGCCATCTGCCATGCTGCTGATCCGCCTTTCGAATGGCCGAGCAAACTCTTCTGAGCCATGACGGGAATGGCATTGCCATGAGTGCGAGACATGGTGGCAAGAATGTTGTGCCATATCTCGGTCTCATTCTTCTCGTTGGCTCCGGTGCTCGTGCCGTGGATAGAGAGAACACCAATGTCGTCGGCAGTCAAACCCCAGACAGCGAGCGCGCGACGCATGGGTCCGACTCGAGCGTCGGTTCCTTCAAGCATACCATACGTAGCCAAGACCTCCGTGTCCTGGCGGCGAGCCTCCTTTTCGACATCAGCGATGCGTGACGCGAAATAATTTTCGTCATAAGCGCCATCCTTGGATTTCTGCTCCTCGATCTCGTCACGGAGCTGAGCGTGTTCATGGCTGAGCCAATCTGAAATCTGCTTGCGCCGGAAGGTAATCTGGCGGGACCGATACTCCAGGTTGAGCGATGGGAGAGGGTATTTGGATGGTAATTCTCGAGCGACCGAGAGGGCACCACGGCCAGGAGCAGGAATGGAACGCCCGGCCTTATCACTAGAATGAATGAATATATAGTTCACGGATCATCACTTAACAAAACTTACGTTGATGTGGAGGTGAACGCTAGGATACCACGGATAGGAGCACCAAGCTCAATGGCGGTCTTTGCATTCATGATGATGTGAATACCCGTTCCTTGGGATTCCATGAACTGATCGACTGGATTAATTAGGATGTATTCGATTAGATTGGTTACTTACCCCTGCGCGAGTTGTAGTTGTAGGTCGTGACATCTCTGTGGGCTCACGTCCCATGGCGAATTCGGTCTCGGCATTACTTGTAGCCTTCATATTTGCAAATTCGAAAGAGCCTTCTTCACTAAGGTCGTCAAAACCACCAGCAATCATGACCTTTGCCTTTCTGGAAAGAATGGTATCGCATGCGATCTCGAGAGACTGGAGAGCGGTTGCGCTGCAGGAGAATAAGCGAGACAAGAGAAAAAGACAAGCAGCATCGCTCACCAAGCCCCGACAGGAATCTTCACGGGTCCACTTGAAGACAAGAGAAGCAGGTTAATCCAACCAGCCACGGTGTTGATAAACCTAAACATCAGTGTAAAGACTTGTACATATTTTAAATAGTGGGGACGCTTACGTTTCCTGAAGGATGTCGTTTTGTACCTCTTTCTCCTCGCGACGGTCCTTGAACATCTTGGCAAGCGACTCGGTACCTCCCATACCGCTCCCAACACAGGTTCCAACCTCGGAAGGGTGTAGATGATTGTATAATTCGTAAGGGTCGGTGATACCAGACATGTTGAGGGCTTCAGCGGTGCACACCAAGGCCCAAAGAGTGGACCGATCTGTTTGAGCGACGATATCCGCTGGAATTCCATATCTTCCTGCATCCCATCCGGTTGGGATTTGTCCGGCAACCAGGCGGCTGAAGCGGAATGCTTTGGGGACGAGAACGCGAGCGCCTTTCTTGAACTTCACGAACCACTGATCGCCTTGCGCAGTCCAGATGTCGCACTTGTCGCCATGCTCATACTTGAACTTTTCTGCTTCTGATTGGGCGACTTCAATAGGCTCCAAATCATGTATGAGTTCGATCTCCTGATTAAACACTTTCTTCTTGGGATCGTACCCGCGGAAAAGCTCTGGCTCTGCAAATCGTCAGATTCCTTGAATGGATGATGTAATTTAGGTGAGCTTACCGATCATGCGCACACCAGCGTGCTTCAATATCTCCTTCTCGTAACGGCCGCGCACATCTTTGTCATCGACAGGCTCCCCGGTCTTCGCATCAACCCAGCCAACGTGTAAGGAACCATTCTTCAGACGGCCATCAAAGTGCTTGATGAAGCCCATAATCCAAGCCATTTCAACGCAACCTTGGATCGTGAACTCTCCCCTTGCTTCCATTTCCCATCTCGTGCGTGAGCTTCCCCAGGGACCGACCTCGGCGAATCCAGTGATAACGACGACTTTCTCCAAGTCGATGATACCCCGAAGCTTGCTGAGTTCCTCGAGGGAGGGTGCGGACTCAAGCGCGGGGAAATCGAACTTGAAGTTGGCACGAGGTACAACGTTCACGGTTTGCAGTACCCTTTCGCCCTCAACGCCGTTGATGATCTTGAAGTCAAGAGCATTATCCCTGGCAATTGCACGACGAAGTTCGCTCTTCTCGTTCAAGCTCTTGCGAATGCGGGTGGTAATCTCCGCGAGGTCTGGTAGGCGATCCATTCCACCATTCAAATCAGCCCAGATGGGCTCGACCTGCGTGATGCTGAAGAGAAGGGGGTGCATAAGTCCAAGGATGTTGAATGCCATCTCCTTTGCAGAGAAGGTGCGAACGCCGTGGCTTTCGAGCTCGTGGGCAACGGTATTCGTGGCATCCATCAGCCCAGTGCCTCGAGTCCATCTACGATAGCGAGGTGAGCACATTTCGTGACACAACTCAACGAGTATGAACTTCTCACCCGATCACAGCGCCAGCCAAACACAGATACTCGCCCCAGCTCTCGGAGGTCCAGCGTTGGAAAAGCGTCTCCAGGGAGATCTTCGATTCCGAATACAATCCATCGTTGCCAAACAGACCGTGGTTAGGAGAGAGGGGAAGGATGACTTGGGTGGGTCGCGTGACAAACTGACGTGATGCCTTCTTTGTCTTGACGGCACCGAGAATCCGTAGCAGGTTAACCAACATTATGCGATGTGCCAGCTCTGACTTGTCGTCCAAACCGTCGATTTCTCGGCCATTTTCTGGTATTGCGGCGAAGGGAAGAATGTAGTCGAGGTCCATTCCGAGCGTGGCGTATATGTAGGTAACGAGAGCCTCAACATCCTGTTTTGAACCTTGATTCAAAGGAACGACTGTCAACGCAGATCCCCGCGCGCCGTAGCTTTGGTAAATAGATTGGTAATATTCAACGGTCGAGCGGCTGTAACGAGAAGTGGTGATGACGATGTGAGCGCCACCAGAAAGAAGACCTTTGAGAATTTCAACACCAATCGAGCCTTTCCCAACACCTGTGAGAAGCGCGTTCTTATCTTTGAATGTCGTGCCTGAGGTTGCTATTTCGTGCAGGACGTCGAGGTAAACACCAGTCAGGTTGCTTGAATACTCCCAGTTACCCCCGACTTTGCGCTTGAGGTGTAGCAGTGGCACCTTGTCGTCAGATACTCGAGTGACAGCAGCGACCTGGGGTCGGAGGAACTGAGACGAGGATCGACGATTTCGCATGCGCGTGCGCGTTTGCTCTGGGCCTTTCCTGAGAGAACGAACGACACCCTCATACAAGGCTTTGATGCGGTTCTTCTGATCCTGACTGATTCCGGGCTGCGACTTCACGACAGTCCATAGCTTGAGAACGTCTTCTTGAACCTTCTGGATGTTGACGGTGGAGATGGTATCACCGCTGGCCATTTCATCCACGTACGCCTCCAATTTGCGAACGTTCTCGCGAACGACTTCGGTGTAAACGATGTCGCCTTTCGCCGTGACCTCAGTGTGGGGGGCAGTAGGGAATGTCACTGCGAAACAGATATCATTACACGGAAGAGGGTAAATTGTGCCTATTCGCTTACCATCTTTGTAAACAGGGGGTTGCCCGAGGACCTCTCTCGTGTTATCAATGAGCTGCTGTCCGAATTGTTTGGCAAGCGCATAGGTATCGCCTTTCTTTGGGTCGCAGCGGTCAATATGATACTGCATATATGTCAGGAGCTCAGGGTCAGCCCTGTTGAGGAGAGCAATACAACGAGCGGTGAGTTCCCGGTCGACGGTTGTGAGACGACCGTGGATGATGTCGTAGTACATGAGCAATGCGTCTTGACGGACCCAGTTCCAAGAGGAATCGAAATGACGGGCTTTCAATGGATCAAAGGCAGGTTGTATTCCGTCGATGTACACGTCACCGTGCTCTCGTGCGATCGAGTCGAGTCGAGCTTGGAGCTGCGCAGAAGTGGCCTTTTCCTTGTCATGAGCAATCTCCCCAGCACGAGAGTCGCGGTTGAGGTAACGCATGTAGAGTTCGATGTGTTGAGCAGCAAAGCGATCTTGTTCGGCCTTGAATTTCAAGAATTCTTCGCTGTTGATCATAGCGCCTCCTGCGCCTCCAGCACCGGAACCATCGGAACCACCGCTGGACAAGGTGATACCTGTGCGCTGAGCATATGCGCCAACAACGATGTCCAACCATGCCTTGCCCTCAGCTTCAGATGATAGACGCTTGGCAGGCTCCATAGTAGTACCCAATAGAAGAACGGCATCAGCACGCGAGGAGCCCAAACCCCATCTCTTCGACAAATAGCCCTTGATTGCGGAAGCGTTGAACCCTCCAGGCATCTTCCCTCCGATAAGGCGTGAGATGAGGCCAGACGTGTACTTGCCGAGGGTTCCAGAGTGCGCGGCGCCTAAAGCAGACCCAAGTTCTTCAAGCGGAAGCTCTTCGCCTTTCTCAGGAGCGGACGTGAACTCGAGTTGGAGATCACCCAAAATCTCGTTCTGCAAAGTAGACTTTCCGCCAACAAGGTCCTTGATTGACTTCGTCAACGGGACTTCCTCGATCCTCTTCTTCAATTTCTGAGCGATGATATAAAGAAGGATGTCAGCAGCCTTCAGAGGTACATCCTCGATCGCAGTCGCAGTCTCCGTCGGAGCAGCTGCGACAACAGGTGCCGGTGCAGGAATGGGTATAGAGGAAACGACAGCAGCAGGTCCGGCCTCGGTGGAAGTGGCAACAGGTTGAACTTCGTCCTCAAAGAGATAGTAAATCTCGCGAGCATTCTTGGCGTGACAGAGAATGGCTCGTTTGCGACTAACGGCGTCGTCCTGAGCTTCGTACTTGGCTTTCAATGTCCGCGTTGCCATGCCGGTCAATGTTGGCGATGGTCCAAGCTCGATCAGACGTTCGAACCGATATTGCGTGAACAACAGGTCCTGTGTTTCGATCCAACGGACCGGCGAAGCGAACTGGTACGACAGCAACTCCACAAGGATAACATACG
This sequence comes from Tylopilus felleus, assembly GCA_038091295.1. Lineage (NCBI taxonomy): Eukaryota > Fungi > Basidiomycota > Agaricomycetes > Boletales > Boletaceae > Tylopilus > Tylopilus felleus. The sequence goes on along the minus strand of JBBPOE010000175.1, from coordinate 21,351 downwards.
CCAACTTCTGACGTTGATCAGGAGATGCCCAGCTTTCTTGATCCCATTTTTTGAGAACTTTGTCCAGACGAGGCGAAGACGTTTGATCGTAAATTAGCTGCGCGTATTCTTTGGTGACAGCAAATGGTCTGGCGACCAAATTTGGGATGTATTTTCCTACCAACATGTCGGGGTTGAGCAGGGACGCGTTGATTTTCTTGGATAAGTCTGACGAGTATTCTCAGTGTCATACAGCACAAGCAACGTCGGTAGACTCACAAGCCCTGAAAGGCATAACGCCTGCCCATAGATATCTGGAGTGGAAAGGAACGTCGATGCCAGGAAGAGGAATCGTTGCAAAACCACGTTCAAGTTTGATGTATCCCTCAGACTCTTGCAACTCTTTGGCGCGCTCGAACGATTCTGAGACGATCTCGCCCAACATCTCTTTCACTTTTTCCACCGTAAAGGTCTCGGTGAGCTGCATCGATTAATATAAGCCATACATTCGTCAGACCTGAGGGAAGAACCATACTTTCGCGATGTCGATCTTCTGGATTTTCAAATAATTCAAGACATTGGTCATTGTCTGCAGCGCAACTAGCTCTCCTGCGCAAACATATTGTTGGCCCTGAAACCATTCGTTAGGTATATATTTGAGGATTGGTGTCGGAAACCTACCTCGACGTTGTAGTTTACGATTTCAAGGAGGGTCCCTGTTCGGGTGGAAATACTATCAACAACTTCACGCAACGCGGTGTCTGTGAAAGTCTTAGAGATGCGGCTTGGATTCACGGCGCACATGGCGTAATTGGAGCGGTTGTGGGCATCGCGTTCGACGGCGCGCTGCATAGTGATGCCACGGTAGAAAACAACATCGACCAGTGCAGAGATATGAAGAACATCAGCAATGGAGGCGAGTGCAGAATATTCTCCAAGTGAGTGGCCGGCGAAGGCGCAATCTTTCTGTACAAAGCCTTTGGCACGCATATCTTCAAACGCGGCCTTTTCGGTCACGACCAGAGCGATTTGAGCGAATTGTGTGGCATAAAGCAGACCATTGGGATGGCTGAAGGTATACTTGGGGGTGCGCTCGTCGATGTCAGAAAACAGAGGGAGCGTTTTGACGTTTCCGTCCTTGTCCATTGTGTCATAGGTCATATCCATGTATCGCTGGCGAATTGCCTGTCCCTTGATACCACCGAAATGAATAGTTTTCTCCTTTGGGTTATCCTTGACGATCTCAATGATCGAGAACCCGTAAACTGCAAGAAGGTGTGCATCGGCACCGTCCCAAACAGCACGAGCGGCAGGCGAGGTGTTGTACAAATCCATGCCCATACCCGGTTCTTGCGACCCCTGGCCGGTGAAGACGTACACCGTGGCAGGCTGCGCAACTTCAGCCGTGCCCTCAAGGACCTTTTCCTCCCGCTGATTGAACGTCTCGACTTTGACGACCATGTTACCGTCGCGCATGCCGATGTGACGTATCTTGACTGTCAACGCATCTCCAGGGAGCACCATGCCGACGAACGAAACGTCGTATCTACGAGAACGTAAAGCATGAACTCAGTCAAGACCACATGATAACTTACGCGATCACTCTGTCAGGGTTGCCTTCGGCAACAATGTTCTCCACATAGCGACGAGTGGCAGCACTTGACCACATGCCGTGCGTGATGGTCCCGGGAAGAGCAGCAAAGTCCGAGAAGTACGGATTAACATGGATAGGGTTGAAATCGCCAGAAATCAAGGAGTAGGGTTCGTTCGAGATAGGAGCCGTAAAGGTGGTGGAGGTTTTGTTCGACATTGTATATCCTTCGTTAGCCAGAGGCGTGAGTCGACCCTCAGGGACACCATGGCGCTGCAAATAAGCCACTACTGGATTGCCCTGACATCCCTCTTGCTCGAATACCACTGAAGCAACCTTCTTCAAACGCTTCAGTTGATCGCGCATGTACGCATCACCAGTAACGCGAACATCGCGGTACGAAGTCTTGTCTTTGAAGGTGACTTGAGACTGTACACGGAACACCAGGGTCATACCAGCCTTGGGAGGGATACTCTCGTCTTCCCATGAAAGCCATTCTTTGGACTGGACGACACCAACAGCAGCATCATTGGTCAGCTGGACGACGTAATCGGGCTCATCCACTGTCTCGAATGTGTTCTCATAGTCTTCGAAACGTCCACGGTAAAGGAAAGATGACACGACCTCGATGATGGGCTGGCCATCGCGGAAGACATGGCCTTTGACTTGAGCGACCTTGCCGGGATCCGTGTTTTTGACAGACGCGATACGAGCGTCCGCAATGCATGCGTCACCTGCCTCCAAGGGCCTAGCACCGGGAACCAGGCGGAAGCCATTCGAAAGATGGACGAGCTTCAATAGGTCGCCATCAATTGCATCAGGGAATATAGATCTCATGATGGCCTGACCAAAGTGTTACTCTCATCGCGCGATAGTATGCGAGGGAACTTACCTGCCAACCCGTCACAATAGCGAAATCCATTGGGGCTTTGATAGTTTCGGTACGGGCAGTCTTGAATGCCTCGTTCTGGTTCCCGACGACGTTGCAGAAGGTCTCAACATCGTTTGCAGACAGGACAACCTCCGGGCCAATGAACGTCTCGTGGACATCGAGTTCAGGACGCGATTGGTCATCCCCAAACCATAATCGCCAGTAAAAATCTTTGATGCGACCATTGCGACCTTTGGATACTTCGTGGATAGGCATGGAACCCATACTCGGGACGTATTTGAATTCGAAGAACAAAGGGACCGAGACATCCCGGCGATCCTCGAAGAAGGTCACTTCAATCAAGCTGGAGGATGTTGCGTAGGTGATCTCGACCGCTTTGAAGTCAGACTTGTGGGGTCCGTAAGAACGTCCTGCGCCATAAACCTTCACCGAAGTCGGGGAGCCGCCGTCAATATCCACCACAACACGTTGTCCACGCCGCGGAGCGAGGGCTCGACGAAGAGGATTGTCGACATATGCTTGACCTTGACAGATGGTCTTGGACGTCAGAAGTGCTTTAAGCCAGTTGTGCTCTGAGCCAGAAATGGCCTCGAGCCATTCTGAAGTGTCGGGAACGGCGTTGCCAACTTTGTAAGCGATGGACGTAGAGGATTCTTTAAATTCAACCTCATCAGGAATATCCGCATCTTCGACCGCAGGTGCGAGGTAGTCGATGGTAGGGATTTTCGAAGCGTCACCTCCATACGAGCGCTCTACAAGCTTTTCCACAAGCTTGGCGGTGACGTTGCCCAAGAGCTCCCCAATGGGCTCATCCTTGACTGTTGAATGTTTGACGGCGACGGGACCCTGCAGAATACACACGCGTTGAGGATCCTGGTCGAACACAGCTTCGATATCCTCCGCAGCCCAAAGAGAATCCTATAGGGAGCAACGATTAGATGTAGGGGAATCGACGATACTCTCCAGTTCTGACCTTTTTGAACCATACTTCGAAATTGGCGTCGAGAATAGGAATGAAAGGCGCTGGCTTCTGCCCAGGACGCTGGGAGATGGTGAGGAAATAGGCTCGGTCCTCCGCAGCAAGAAGCTGACGAGTGGCGTCAGCGTACTTCGTGAAGAACGCGTCAACGAATGCAGAGGGAGTATCCAGCTCCTTGAAGCTTTGCAGAACAGAGAGTTTAGGTCCGCCGTCCACTCCTGCGAAGCGCTCCTCGACCCGCCTCAGCCAGTCACCAGTCAAGTTGCGTAGACTGACGTCAATCCAGCGGTCTTGGTGAGCAATGTACATGAGACGGATCATTCGAAGGGTGACCTCTTCATAGGTCATATCACCAAGGTCGAGAGCAACACCGCCGTCTTTCTTCCATCCAAACCATGGCTTTGCGAAATCCTTGTTTAGTTTCTCGATAATCTCGGCTTTGCGTTCAGCCAGCCACGCAGCACGCTTCTCTTTCGGCAAGTTGAAGACGGTGTCGTCGAACTCTTTCCAAAGTTTGACCGCACGGGTGGCAATCTTATGGATAGGTTCGCCCAACTCCGAACGGACGGTAAGGACACCGCCAGTTGGTTTGACGTAGGTGTTCTCCCAATCTTTATTATTGACGCCGGGAGCGGCAATGATCAAATCCTTGACGGAGGAACTCGTGTGTGCTTCTCGAGCCACCATGACGCGACTGGCGAATAAGAAACCATCGAATGGCATAGGTTGCGTATCGTAAAGGTCCTTCGACCAATCACCAGTGAGGTACGGCCAAAGATCGTCGGCCCCACCGAAACCGGAGCCTCCAACAAGAACGATATTGTCTTGCTGACGAATAGAACTGTACGTCTTCAGGATAGGCATGTGAAAATCTTCGTAAGAGTGGTGCCCTCCGGCGCGACCACCCGTCCACTGGAGAATAATAGGAAAGTCGGGGTTGGCAGCGGCAATGTTAACAACCTGGCGAATACCCTCCACAGACCCCGGCTTGAAAGAAACATGCTTGATACCTGCGTTACGTAGACCACCGATGATTTCAGCAGCCTTCTCTGTGCTGGGAATGCCAGCCGCAACGCAAAAACCTTCAACGGGCAAACCCTCACGACGCATCTCCTGCCACAAGGGGAACTGGAAACCGAATTGACGAGGATTGATGTACAAAGAGTTCAGGGTGAGGCCGACCCCAGGGGGAATCTTGGACTGAATCTCAGCAACTTTGGCGCGGAGTGCCGCCGGGTTGTAGTGACCGCCGCCTGCAAGTTCGACATGATAGCCGGCCGAAAGGATCGCAGAGACAAAGCCAGCCTTTACGGTGGTAGGCGTCATACCCGCAACCATGATCGGAGCCTTGCCCAGCAAACGAGAGAAGGGCGTGTCTAAGTGGATCTTTCCGTCGCTGAGACAAGAGATCAGTATCATGTCTAACCACACGGTCATTTTTCTACCTTGTCTTGACCAGTTTTGGCGCGAACTTCTTGCTCCACCATTCCTCATACTGAACGTCATCAGCGTCGAATAATTCAGCCTCGCCGCGACCCTTGTCACCGAGAATGATGACGCGGATTCCGCGCCCTTCAAGATTGCGAGCAGTGAGAGGACCAATTCCATTCAAGCCCCCTGGCCCGAAGTCGACTATGTGAGTCGCGGATTCTGGAAACGCGGTGGCGAGGTCCCAATGAATGGGTGATGTAAATATTTGGTCACATAATGACCTAGTGATCGAAGTCGTGTTCTTGCGCATGTCAGAACCTTTGAGATCATTCAGCGAGCGTTAGAATACAAAAACACGCATATACTCACCATCCTCGGTGTTAAAGACTGGGATCCCAAGCTCATCTGGGGCCCATAATTCTTCACCACCCAGATCTTCGTTACACAACTTGTCAGTGGCACTCGTCAAGTAGGAGCTGTGGTAGGGTGCATTGACGACCAAGAAACGAACGCCGAACGAGGGCTTTCTCTGCGAATAAGGAACCTTGCTTTGGTCCTGTCCACTGGGGGCTCGGACCTTCCTCAAATTCGTCACCAAGCCATACAATGCACGAGGAGGTCCCGTGACCACGAAATTTCTTGGACCATTGTAAAGAGAAACCGCCAACTGAGAATTCGGAGGTAGGTGCTTGTTTGTCGCGTCAATATGTGGACGTAGTGCGGAAAGTGCGAGACCATTGATCGACAACATGGGTGAAGGTTGGCCCTCACCACCCTCGATAGCATCTTGAACAATGCTGGGCTCGAGTGCCAGTACAGGAAACGCCTCTTGACCTCGCATACCACAGAAAAACAACCAGCGAACGGCTTTCTTCGCATTGACATCGAAAGAATCGTAAGATGTCGAGGCAGAGATGGCAATGGCGGAGACAACGCCCTGCGAGTGACCTGTCGCACCGGCGATATGATCACGAAGTTGACCGGGGGTAAGACCCGAGATACGGCAAACAGCTAAATACTGTATGAGCTGTGTCAAGCCAATAAGGGGAAGTGATATGGGAATTGACGCAAGGTACGCGACTGGTGGGCGAGGTACTGCTCCGGAGAGCCACGAGGCAATGTTCATGCCGTAATTATAAAAACTCGACGCCTGACGGGCAGCGACAAGCGGGACGAGGATCTCGTTCGTGATTGCTGTGATTAGGGGCGAAACGTACGGCTTGTACGTATCATAGAGTGCTTGGAGTTCGTCAAAGTAGACCTCGTTCGTTCCTTGACCACCAAAGAGCGCATATATGGAGGCCTCCCCTTCGGAAGCGGCAGATAAAAGAGCAGAAGTGGGTGGTTGGGGGATATCAGTGGCATTGTGTTGCTCGAGAGCTGCACGCGCAGAGAAGAAGGATGTTAACACCGAAGTGCGGACCTCGGCATCGAATAGCTTCAGGAAAGAGAAGATATCTGTGTCGGAGAGATACAAGGAGACGAAATGCGAAAAGGCGTGCAGGAGGAGAGACGTGTGTGCTTTCGTGGATTGGGAATCAACAGACAATCTTTGCGCGACGAAAGACAAGAAGCGTGCAAATAGGTCGACCTCGGGTTGGAGATCGATTTCATGTTCTGCAAGGGTGTCTAAGGTATCAACTTGCTTCTGGGCATGCGTGAAGTCATCTCTAAGGACTTCAGCTGCGATCCACACGTCACTGCTGGTGGAGACTGGGATCGAGACCTAGGATGGATGGCAAGACGTTAGCAAATACTGACGCAGTATGATTATTGATCTATACGCGTACTCTAATGTTTGGAGTGGTGATAACTAAAGGACGCGTTGAGATGGCAGAGCCATGGACCGCCTCGTCATTCTGAACAGACATTTTGAGGGTAGTATGGATGACGAGCAGGGGAGCGGGACGTCGGAGACGGGGGTACAAAGAAAAGAATAACGGCGGCTCAGGAAAGGTTTATATGGACCCCAGTCCCAATTTTTTATTTTGGCGTATACACGCGTTGTTTCCCCCCAAAAAACATTAAGTCACGTGGATTACGTACAACGACATGTGTCTCATCTTCTTCAACTGTCCATTACATTGGAATGGAGCACGGAACTTCAGAGACTTGTCCCTCAGGCTGTGACATATTTTATTGGAAGAACGACAGCAGAATAACACATTGAAGTCTGTGCAGTGACGACTCAGATTATCGGAATTTCCCATGGGATGCTCATGACAATCGCATAATCTGCACGCTCTGAACACGTATGGCCTTCTGAGTCTCCGATTCTTGACGATAACTAGGGTCATCGATACCAATCGTGGTCATCATGGATAACCTCATCAACGGCGTGGTAGAACGCATGTTTCTTCGGCGTACCGTGACCGAAAGCGTGTCAGTGCGACGATCTCTCGACAGCGATGACTGCTTCTGACCAAGTGTTGTTGGATCCCACAATGCGATCCTGCGCTATCGACTTGCCCAGTTACCTGCGGTTTTCAATCGCCATTTCGCCAAACCCCGCAGCTGGAGCGCTGGAGCGCGACTGACGTCTTACCTCGGTCGAGTATGTAAATTAAGGCCTCGGCATTCTTTGCTATCTTTGATTCAACCCACCAGCTGGCCGGTAAACGTCAGAGTGAGATCGATAAGCGGATAGTCCAGAATTTCATCCGTTTATAATTAGAGACAGGGGTTAAATAATTTAACTTGGACATCCTGCTTATGCAAACATCCACGCAGCTGCCACCCAGGTCTCTTGCCATTCATCCATTAATGATGGAATCCAACACACCACCTTCAATATCCTCAGTACGCACAACAAAGGTCCGCCGTAGATCCTATTATTGCCACGACGTTCACTAATAAAGTATCTGTCCCATAGCGAAAGCTTGAAGATGCAATCCGCACTCTGGATGGAGCTGTTGCATCCTCATCGTTGACTGCCATCGAGAGACCGACACCATCAAAACGACCTCATCTTACTCGCTCGGTATATTCTACGTTGGCAAAATTCGGTGGAACGTCCAAAGAACAGTTGCGGCCTTCGTCCAAGTTAGTCCCTGGCGCAGTAAAAGAGTTGCTCCTCCCTTGAAACGCTCAACACATCTTTTAGTAGCGTGTCCGCAATAGATGTTTCGAAAAGCGCACCGCACCTTGCTGCAATCCTTGCACGATCTGCATCGCAGTCCAGACAAGTTCCACCGACCAGCCATCCTTCACGGCCTCTTGCTCACCCCGCGTCTGAATATAGACCTTCTTCCACGGATTCCTTCCTTTCTCGCCTCGCTACCTACAAAATCACTACATATGCCAACAAACCACCACAAATCGATGCCGTTGCCGCGGCAAGGTGTGGATGGATTAACGATGGAAAAGACAGGCTCCTCTGCGGAATGTGTGACGTATCTTGGGTGCTCGCTGGCCGCGAGGGTATGAACAAAGACGCCGGTAAGAACGTGGGATTCATGTTGGTCAATTGCTGAGATTTTCGCCTGTAGCTCATGCTTTGGTCGAAAAACAACGCTTATCTCTCGTAGAAATGCACAAGGATGGATGTCCTTGGAAGTCCAGGCAGTGCGAACGTCAGTAGAATTCGGTGTCAGTGATATGGGACTCTGACATGTACGATTCTAGCCTCAATCTATCGAGTACCTCTCCAAGCACCCGCTGCAATGGTCCGCGAATTGAGAACCACAGCGCTATCCCTCGAACCCACATTCGTCAATGTAATTGTTAAGCATCCCCTTGTGAGTTCGCTACTTTCCCTTCCACGAGCCACTTCTTGATCAGGACGTTTAGACCCTCTCGCAACTGAGTTCTCTACGTACCATCTTTTCTGCAGCGGCATCTGAAAGATCGGCGTTCAAACACGATTCCATCACAGACGAAGATGAAACTACTCGTTCTGTCGTTCCTTCAGACACTGCGATTGTCGTTGCCCTCTTTGGGTGGATCCCAGCACCGACTGCGACACTCTATCGCACAGCCTCTTCGCTTTTTTTACCCGTGGGCTCATCAGGTCCTTCCGCTTCTATGCCTCCGACTCCATCGCTTTCGCGTACGAGTTCGATCTCGAGCCATCTCCGAGAGCGAGTAAGCTCTCCAACCCCCTCCGCTTCACCGCGAACGAGTATTTCCCAGTTCAGTGCGTCGCCGGATCGCATGAGGACATCTTTACGAACGAAAAATCTCTGGTCTAATCATGTTCCCACCATCGCTGGTCCCCGAGACGCCTCGGTCGTGTATTGCGTCCTCTGTCAGCGGCGGGTTGGCCTTTGGGGATATTATATGAACGGGGCAGCAACACCGTCAGCACAGGATGAGCCCTCTACATCCTTGCTTCATGAACATCAGAAAGAATTCGACTTGGTGAAGGAACATCGATCATACTGTCCCTACGTTGTCTGTTCATCACTGGTTCCTTCGTTCTCGCAGTCACCTTCTGCGGACTCGCCTGGGAGTGTAATAGAGGGTTGGCGAGCAGTGCTGACTGTCGTTCAACGTTACGAACTCAGTCAGCGGCAACGTCTGTCTCGGTTTCTGCCTGGTGACGATTCAGGCAGCCAAGCATCTGCAGAATTGAAAGGAGTCGAGGCTATGGTAGCCGGCGTCAAGACTAATGGAGTCAGTACCAAAGTATATGTCCTTGAGCGTCACTGAGGTTGGGTTTTATACAGGGCCGAGAATTGTTGAGATATGTCAAGGCTCTTCTGGGTTAACTTTTTGCTCTCATTAATTGCCGAGTAAGACTTCGAGTAACGTGCTTGCTGCATATATCATCTTTTTTGCCTCTTTATCACTTCGTAAACACCACATCCTCGGGCCAACGCCCCTTCACATGTTCTGAGTATTCTCCTCGAACCCATCCCCTTATGTTACTGCAAGCAGGGGATCAGGACAGTCTACTACCCGCCTCTAAAGAGTAGCTCACAAATAATTTATTGTAAAGTTGAGCCCCGGCAACGTCTATCAAACGGAGTTCCTCGGTGGTCAGGTCGGGGACATTGTGAGTGTCCAGGTATTCCCTGATTCTCTCGGCCTTGGACGATGTGCTGTTTGAAATTCAGCTCGGTGAGCATCTCTAACGTCGCGCGGATAGCCGACTGACGTTACAACCATGATGCTCCTTTGCTGCAACCATTTATTGAGGACTTGTCCATCAGAGACGGGACTACCTCTGGTCGTCTCAAGTCTCGCGCGAATCTTGTGGACCACCGGGTCGAGCGGGCCACCTTGGGCTCTGAAAAGGGGAGAGAGCCCTCCGTACGAAGAAGTCACGATATTGTGGGCCTTGTGCAGCTCGATCACTGCTTGAGTGGACTGCCACACATATGGATGAATTTCAAGCTATCAATTAGGTTCACGACAAAAAATTAAGCCGGTTCTAGTGAAAACGCAGGCTTTACTCACCTGGTTCACTGCAGGAGGGATCGTTGCAACGCTCAGAATTTCCTCTAGATCCTTGACCCCAAAGTTGGAAACGCCGATGGACTTGGTCAGACCTTCCTTCTTACACTCCTCCATCTCTTTCCACACCTGCTGAAGCCGACCGGCATGAGCTTTGGGCATGTGGATCAGGTATAGATCCACATGGTCTACACCGAGCTTCCTGAGAGATTCCAAAAGGGCAGTCTTCGCCGTCTGTCCAGGGTCTAGATTGTTGAGTTTGGTGGTGATATAGAGCTCTGGACGTGGTTTTCCCGAGGTGGAGATGCCTTTCCCTACGCTTTCCTCGTTGTGGTACATCTGGGCGCAGTCAAGGTGGGTGAAGCCGTTTTCGATGGCGAGTTGTATAACATTGGTGACATCCTGTCCGTAGAACGCGGTACCCGTACCAAAGGCGATCCAAGGGGCCCGCGTGCCGTCGTTGAGAGTGAGGCGGGGCACAGTCATGGTATAATTTATGGGTACAAGTTCAAAGTCGGCGTTGCCGTTTCTCACTAGGTATTTTAAACAGCCATTCCAACCATCAGCACTACCACCCCTGAGACTGTCGGGAACTTGATGGTCTGGACGGGTGGATTATCCCGCGATAATCCTAGTACATCAAAGTCAAGTACTTGTTGTGACGCATTACTAGATACATCAATGGGTATAGTGAAGACCGATTGGTCTCCCGTTATTCAAGTTGTCGCCCACTGCCCTGAGGTGCCCTTTGTTCCGCGCCCACATTTAATTCCCTGTCTAATCTTCTCGCCAACTCTCGATCAGCCTCCTCCATCCTTCGCCTTGTTTCTTCTCGTTTTATTCTTTCTAGATCCTCTTCGTGAGCCTGTTCACGTCTCGCGACCTCCATATCAGCCTCTTCCTGTCTTCTCCTCTCTTGCGTGAGTCTCTCTTCTCGTTCAGCTTCCTCTTGCACTTGTCGCACAAACGCGAGATCTGCCTCCTCTTGCCTCCGTCTTTCTTCCTCCTCAGCCTCCATTTGAGCACGCGCAAAGGCTGCATCAGCAGCTTCTTGTTCAGCACGTGCTCGAATGCGAGCCAACTCTTCTTTCCATTTCCTTTCGGCCTCGGCCTCCTCAGCACGTCGGCGGCGGGCTTCTTCAGCTGCTTTCCGGCGACGTTCTGCCTCTTCACGTTCGTGCTGGATTCGTTCTTCTTCCTGCCTTCTGTGCTCCTCTTCCTCTTTCTTCCTGCGTTCTTCCTCTTCTCTCCTCCTACGCTCTTCCTCTTCTCTCCTCCTACGCCCTTCCTCCTCTCGTCTCCTGCGTTCCTCCTCTTGCATTCTGCGCTCCTCCTCCTTTCTCCTCCTGCGCTCCTCCTCTTCCCTTCTTCTGCATTCTTCTTCCTCCCTTCTTCTGCGTTCTTCCTCCTCTCTTCTTTTGAGCTCTTCCTCTTCTCGTCTCCTCCGCTCTTCCTCTTCCCTTTTCCTGCGCTCCTCTTCCTCTCGCTTTTGACGCTCTTCCTCCTCTCGCTTCCTCTGTTCTTCCTCTTCCCGCCTTCTGCGTTCCGCCTCTTGTCGCTTCCGATCTTCTTCTTGTTGTCTCTTCAGCTCTTCTTGTCTCCGCAGCTCTTCTTCGCGTCGTTGTCGATCTTCCTCCTCCATCCGTTGCCTACACTCTCTTTCTTCACGCGCTCTTTGTTCCTCGGTATCCTGGAGCGACTGCCCCCGTTCGCCCTCGATGATCTTGCTGTTCTGTTCCTCGTGTGTAGCCACGTCTTCCGGAGTCACTCTCGCCTCCTCTTCCGGCAGCTCGGTCCCCGCTCCAGCGACAGAGATAGGCTTGCTTTCATTTTTCCCTTCCTCTGCTTGCTTCTGTCCGACAACCTCTTCTGAGGTGGAAGCAGGTGCAGTGCTCAGGACTGCTTGAGAGGCGGGTGGTGTAGTAGTCGGTGATTGAAGCGAGGGAGTGACAGGGGTGACACTTGGCGACAAGGATGCGGGTGGAGGAATTGGTACCTGGCTCGGCGTTGACGATAGTACTGACGTCTGCGAAGGCTGCGCAACGGAGACTGGGTTGGATGTGCCCTTTCCACCTTGGTTATGCAATGGCGGGGGCGGGGGCGGGGGTGGGATAAACGACTGAGGATGCTGGTGAGGTGGCTGAGGCGTATATGGTTGGGGAGTCTGTGACTGGACCGGTGGGGGGGGAGGAACAGCGAAGTACGATTGTTGAGGCTGTTGAGGCTAGGGGATCAAGTAAGCGAAGCCGTTGATAACAGCGAAAGGGTAAACTTACTGTTTGAGAGTACGGTGGCTGAGGTGGCTGAGGTGAAACAAGGGGCTGAGGGCTCGCTGCAAGCCCTGGATGATTGGGATGTTGGTATGATTGCGGCACATTCGGCGGATGTGGTGTTTGAGAGTAGGGGGGCTGCTGAGGAGGGTACTGTTGTTGTTGTTGTGCCGGTGGTAGATATTGCTGTTGCTGCGGAGGTAGATAAGGTTGCTGGTGAAGAGGAGGTTGGTACTGCGGCTGTGGTGGGTATGGCGTATGTTGCTGCTGAGGCTGGTTACCATGCGGTTGATAATATGTTTGAGGTGGAGGCAGCGGTTGCGGTGTCGGAGGTCCGCCGGAGAATTGGGTGTATTGCGGGTAAACAGATACAGGCGAGGTCGTGACAGGAGGCGCTTCATAGAGTTGCTGAGGCTGTCCAAGTGGTGTATAAGGAGACTGTAGAGGCACCGGACGGTGAGACGGAGAGAACGTTTGCTGGTAGCCCTGAGCTGGAGCGGGAAAGTAACCCTGCGAGTTTGGCTGGACGTAGCCCTGGCCAGGCGACCCGTAGGTAAAAGAATCACGATCCCCGGCTGTATAGACGCCTCGCGGTTCATGCTCCTGAGCAGGCGCTGAGGTTCTAACGAATGTAGTTGGGAGCGGGATAGGGGGATATTCTTCGACGTGTATTGAGGGCGTTGAACTAACGCTTGATCCTGTCATGGGTGTTATCTCTGGAGAGTATACCTGCGCCGGAGCCTCCAATAGAGAAGAGGGAGGTGCCAGAGCAGGTGTATCGCTCAGAGCTCTCCTGTGAAGGTCGTTAGGAAGGGTCTCGGGGGGTGGACGACCCATGCTCGTCACCCGGTTCCGATTCTGTGGCGGCATGGGCCTCGGGCCGCTGCGTCCTCCTGGTTGAAGGGAGGCAGGGAGCCCCAGGTTCTTTCCGGAAGAATCATCGTCAGCCGGGACGCTGTCAGCAGGAAGTGGCGGGAGTAAGTCCTTTTGTTTTTCAGTGACTGCAGGAGTAGTGCCTTCACTCGATGGCACTGCTTGTTTAGACGCCTTGGTCTGGGAGCCGTGTGCGGGGATCAATGACAACGGTATCTGACTCGCGCCGGTCGGGGGTGGTCGACTTGGCTTCTTCTCTCCAGGAACAGAGGAGCGTCCGGACGTGGAGAGTGAAGCTGATGTTGGGGTCAATAGTTGACCTTGCTTGAAATATGCAGCAGGACGCGCAAGGCGATCATGTGGATTTAGCTTTGAAGCACGGCGCGTCAAAACGGGCGGTGAATTTGCGTAGAAAGTCATCTCAAGATAAACTTCTCCCCTGGCACCTGCCGAAGTCTCAAGAGGGACCCAGTCTATTGAAGGCATCAATACGATCTTCGTCAGTTGCAACAAAGATCATTCGCCTGAGAGATCATACCATCAAATTCGCCGGTTTTGAGCGTTTCTTCGATGTCCACTGTCCCCTTTCCCAAAAGTATATCGTCCCCTCGCTGTTCGTGTTTGTAACAGGAAATCTCCAATATCCTGTTCACCTTGTCTTTCCCTGCATCGGCGAGGACCGGAAACCGGAGCTCATCGTCCCATACTGGATGCTGGCCGCCCTTCGGATCGACTTTGGTTCGTTTCTTCAGACCGGAGAGGGATACCTGAGCATAAGGATCCTGCTTGTAAAACGAGGGCTGGTGGAGATGCTGCGCTTTCAGCACGACGACGACAAGAGTGCCGACCTCTTTCTGCTGAGACATGCTGGTGATCGGTGGAGAACGTATATTCGTGCGCAGGCCCGGGGAAACCTATTTAATGGATCATGCGCAAGGCTATGTCGGTGACCAAATGGGCGCAGTCAAACGTTGATGGCGCGTCAAGCGTCAAGCGTCAAGTCCGATACCACCGTGACTGAGTCACCAACATCAAAGGCAGTGGAATCCCAGTGAGAATCAAGACTACTGATGCTGGTAATAAACTCGGTCTAGCATTCCTAAAAGCCTGACTTATTAAATATACAAGTGGGATAACATCCTTGGTAACGGTGTTCGGGAGATCCAAAATACAACATCCAACATTGAAATCTCTATTGAAGGTGTTGCAGCCATCACACGAGAACCTGGCATTGTACATTCCAGATAAACAGTTAGAAGTCATCGGCAATTGTCGAATATGGGTTTGCGCCACGAAGGCAAGGATTTCTGAAATGGTAATAGTTCCCATCATATTATAGGCGTCCTCATGCTTGTGACTGCTTTGAAGCAGAGCGGACATCTTCCAGTGAAATGGAAGACCTGTCGCACATCCCGCGGAATATCCCATCCAGATTGTTGAACAGGTTTACCGGGGTATCGAATTCCTAATTCATGATTCTTTCTCAACAACCCCTTCAACGGAAAGACAAACAATACGTACCGCGATCGCGCCAGCATCGAGAACACAAATACGGTCGTAGGATATGATTGTGCGCAAACGATCTATAAGATGGTCAGCAAAGGGAGAAGATCAGTCACGCAAGTGTAACTTACGAGCAATACAAAGGATTGTGCGTTCCTCGAATTCCGCCGCAATAGTGTTTTGGATCTTTCCGTCGGTCTCGTAATCAACGGATGCTGCACAAAACATGAACGCTGCGTCAAGTCAGAAGTCCGTAAATTTATACCTGTAGCTTCATCGAGAATAAGGATCTTCGTTTCGTGGACTAAAGCTCGTGCTAGTGATACCAGTGATCGCTAAGCAGCAATCAACAAACCATAAAAAGGACGGAAAATGGGTGATGACTTCACCTGGCCGACTGATAGATTATTACCTTCACTCTCGATTGGAGTATCTAGGTTGAAACGACTTCCAGGGACCTGCGTGTCACCTGAGGTAGTTGGCTGAGGCGAAGATAGATTCTCATCCGTGTCGACGATGTGCGCCCGCTTAAGAGCGTCCCAAAGACGGGCATCATCGTACAAACCAAATGGATCTAGGTTAGACCTAAGGGTACCAGAGACTAAGAAACTCATTAGTAAAGCGACACACTCGATAATTTATACGGCTTTACATAGGAACTAATCAGAACGCACAGCTGGTCAATGCTATGTCATGATCTCATGAACACAAGACTTACGGCATCTTGTGGAATAATCGCTACCCCCTTCCTGAGCTGCTCTAGTCCAACTTTCGAGATGTCGATACCATCAATCTGGATGCTTCCTGATGAGAGCTCCACAATTCGATATAGGGCCGTCATGATTGACGATTTCCCGGCTCCAGTTCTATAAGCATTGTCAACAAGGGGAGTCACAGTACCAGGAAATCGACCAGTACCTGCCAACAATACCGATCTTCTCTCCTGATGCAACTTCCATGCTCAAGCCATTAAGAACGAAAGGCAGCTCAGGTCGATACTTCATGAAAACGTCCTTCATCACAATCCGACCTTCAGAGGGCCAGGAAGGAGGAGCTGCGCTCTCCTTGATTTGATGAGGGGCTTCTTGTTCAACCTCGTTGGCGTAGTGAACAATTCGTTCCACAGCGTTCATATCATTCTCCACCTCCGCGACTTGACGCACCATCCATCCAAAGCTCTCAAATGACAGGTCAGTTCGCCAAAGTCTCATCATATCTTCAGTTGTGCTCACCTGTTGCACCATCAGAATATATGACAGAACCACTCCGGTCTGTCCTGACGAGATGCTGAAGCGGGTACCAATTGTCAAAATGGCCACCGCGAATGTAAGTATTGCTCCGAGGAAGTCCAAGCGCATCCCAAGCCAGCGCTAGTCACATGAATTAGTGGACATCTAGTAATAATGGCAATCAGCTTGCTCACCTGATTCGTGACAGTCAACCAATACGCCCTGGGATCCAGTTAGAGTCAGTGATAATTCGCGCTTTGCCCATTGCAACTCACCGATTCTCGACGTCAACGAGTTCAGTGTTCTCTTTCTTGAATCGATTCTTCTCACCGTACGCAGAGATCGTTGTCAACCCTGTCAGTGACTCGGAGAAGTGAGCATACAAAGAACTGCGCAGTATAGCATCTGAGATCCGTCGTCAGCTGTACGAGTCGACAATACGAAATGTATATCCACGCGTACCAAGACGCTGTAATCGAATCAACCTCCATGAAATCATACAAAACCGTGGAACATACCTTCAGTTCCCTTGCACTTGCTCGATAGAAATACGCGGCGTAGAAATAACAACTCAAGATGAAAAACACGACCAACAAAAACCAAGGCAAGATGATGGATATAAGGATGATGGCACCGATGATGCTGGAGACGGTAACGCTCAGCATGCGTAACGA
Organism: Tylopilus felleus; assembly: GCA_038091295.1. Classification (NCBI taxonomy): domain Eukaryota; kingdom Fungi; phylum Basidiomycota; class Agaricomycetes; order Boletales; family Boletaceae; genus Tylopilus; species Tylopilus felleus. The sequence goes on along the minus strand of JBBPOE010000175.1, from coordinate 4,533 downwards.
ATCACCAATGAGATTATCAAGGGTATCGACATCTGTGGAACAGCTTAGAGGGGGGCCAAGAAGTTCAGTAAATATACCTTTGGCAAAGCGATTCATAATTCGGCCAAGAGGCTGTCAGCGATAGAGATGAGCGATAATAACTAGAGATAAGACACACCAACTCACAGTTGTCTCAAAGAAACTCATAGGAGCATGGAGGATACGGGTAATGGATCTCTGAACAAGTCGGCGTGTCAGTATTTTCACCCAAACTGAAAACATACACCCACTTCATGCAACTCTTGTGACGCAAAATATGTCAGTACTGCAAAGGAGGAACCCATGAAAAACATGGTTAGCGATTGCGAAACACCGAGAGCAGCATAGATGCCCATCTGCAAACCCCGCCTAAGATACCACCGACAGATAAGATAGGTGACATACGTAGAAGCCTTGTGGGTAATTCCACTTCATTTCCTCCCAATAGACAAGCCTGGTGATCCCCAAATAAAGACCTAAACGGAACAAAAACAAAGATAATCTGTGCTCACCAATACGATGCCATAACATTTGCGCCTTGCATCAGAGAAAGACATAGACATAGAATCGGCACAAGGACTATGCCATTTCCAGCAGACAGGTATTCCCGGTAAACTTTCCAAGGAATGGCGCCGGTGTTCCGCTCTTCTTCTTGCATCATGCCTTTGCCTTTCGTACTGACACCTTGCTCTTGCTTGTCATCGCGCACCATCTCAATCTTTTCCTTAGTCTTGTTACTGTTATCTTGTTGCGAACCGAACTCTTCCATGAATTTGCAAAACGCGCCATTATTAGCCATTAATGCGTCAAAGGTACCACGTTCAGCGATCTTGCCATCGACCAATGTGTAAATGTAATCGACTTCTGGCAGGAAGTGCATTGCATGCGTCACCAGAATCCGAGTTTTGCCTGCTGTGCCACTTTTAAGGACATGGGTGAATACGGCCTTTCCAACATGTGCATCAAGTGCAGAAAGGGGATCCTAGCAACGAGTAGACGTCAGATATCTTTCGTGATGAGAACGAAGAGAACGAACGTCGAAGATCATGACATCCGAGTTGCAGTATATAGCCCGACAGATGTTGATTCGTTGTTTCTGACCACCGGAAAGAGATATACCTCTTTCGCCAACCTCGGTCAGATCATAGGCGGGAAACATCTGCAAATCTGGTTCCAGACAAGAATCACGGACAGCCTTCCAATATCTGTCCTCCTCGAATGGCCGTCCGAAACAGATATTATCTCGGATTGTAGTATTCTGGAGTAAGATGTCAGTCCTCCTTCGTAATGATCTGAAAAAACCGTACTTGGATCCAGGCGGTCTGGCCACAGTACGCAACCGAACCACCGAACTCGACAGTACCAGTAGTCCGTCTCATTTCGCCAATGAGACCCTGAAGTAGGGACGTTTTACCCGCCCCCACAGCCCCAACTACAGCAACGAGCTTGCCGCGAGGGATCTCCATGTTTACACCATTGAGTTTGAAGATGTTAGCCTCATCAACGGGTTGCGGGGTTAGCGGTGTCGCTGGTTTGGACTTTCCCCTCGTCCTGTTGTGCCTGCCCTTCCTATCGCTAATTACCTTGGGATCTTCCGGCTTTGGTGGAGGACTATCCCAGGTAAAATCTGCGCCATCTATTCTGAGTGCCACATCTAAATCATTGTTAATCACAAGTGTCCCATCCGACGTTTCTGCCTCGAAAACATCGTAAAGACGATTGCATGCGGTCACAGCATCCGCAATGGAGCTGAGCGACATGGCTATGTAGTTCACCGTTTAGTTTGATGCAAAGGAACAACGGGTTCACGCACGAAAGAGCATGAGCGGCATCCTGATGAGCTGGAACAAGGTAAGAGAAGAGAAGACATTTGCAGCGGAAAGCGGGTGTCCGGACAGCGAGTAGGTGATGAACGAAAGCACGGCGGCTAGCGTTGGAAGAGAGATGGCGAGCGCGGTAATGCCAGCTCGAAGGACTAGCAGGGTCCGTATGTAGCTGAAAGGTGGAATAAGTCGGGAAAATCAAGAGGATAGAATGTAGCATACGCCATTTCAAGCTTGCGATATTCAGCAATTCGCTTCAAGAAGGGTATCTCCCATGAGAAGAACTTGATCACCCTCATGCCGCTCAGCATTTCTTGGAGTAACTTGGTGCGTTTGTCAGTCCAGGACATACTCTTGATCCTGACAGAGAAAAGACGTCTCATAGCCATGGCGTTTATTGGTGTTGCAATGATGAGAAGTGCAAAACCCGCCAATGCACTCGGGCCAAGGTTGACGAGGAGTAAGATGAGACAGATAATGAGTTGGATGGGTGCAGTCCAAAACATGTGGAAATAGCCACAACAGAAGTCGATACGAGATATATCGGTGGAGATGTGGTTTACCAGCCTTCCGTTGGTCATCTGAACACGGGCCCGAGGAGACAATGAAAGAGCTTGAGAGTAAATCGCAGTCATGAGACCGCCGCGAAGGAGGACACCGGAGGCCATGCTACGATAGAAGAAATGCTGCGTACACCATGATGAAACGAGCTGTAAAACGAAGAGAGCGAAGCAAAGACCGATGCCCGTTCCAATTGGTGGGACCGGCGTCCGAGTAACATGCCCAGCGTACGACTCTGCGGTAAAGGTAATGATCGCCTACGCCAACGATGAATATGTTTGACACGAGCGTAAAGGGAACCTCGTACCTTTACCACGAGAGGAGCGGTGACTTGCGCAGTGTCGCCAATGACTTTTAAAACTCCAGCGGACCAGAAACGCCATTTCACGCTGTCATTCATGGCAAAGATGAGACTAGCTTTCCGTTTTCCGTTCCTTTCCCTCCAAGCCTTCTCCCGTTCTGCGCGTACACCGCGTATTGACCACCATAGAGCCTTGATGCCTGGACTAACCTGGCCGTTTGCCAATCGCTCGTTGTACATAGCTGCCTCTTTGCGCCGGCGTTCAAAGGATGTGAGAATAGTATTTGCGACCTGAGCTGCGGACGACTCGTCTGGGAGTTTGTACAAGTCTGGCGCTTCCAGGGGGCGTGCGAAGCCGAGTGATAGCAGGGGCGTCAACCAATTAAACCAGAGCAAACTGAAGAAACCCGCTGACGCCTCGGGTGTGAGATCTGCGTCATGGATGGAGGCCCTCGGGGGAGGAGGATTGGGGTTCTTGATGGAAAAGAAACTAGAACATTGTCAATCGGACAATGGACGATGGCGATGGGAGCTAACTAGGGTACCTGCGGAAGACGGATGGTCGTTGAGGGAGCCCAAGTCCGTCCTCGGACTTTGGTTCGCCGAGTTGTTCTTCTGCGATGGTCTTTGTCTCGAACTTGTCCTCTCGAGACATGGCAATGGACAGAAGGAAGAAGGCCAGGTGAACCAGGGTCAGGGTCTGCTGTTGTTATCGCCCCGGGCGCCGAGCCCTGACGCAAGTCGCAACGGCAGAGGGGTAATGATAATGCTTACTATGCATTGCTTAGTCGGAATTGGAGATGCTAATCCGAGAGTCACTCTCAGAGACTTCTAGCAGTAGACTTACAATTTAGGACGATCGAGTTCACACGCTGCCTAGTGAACGGAGTAAACGGCTCTCCCGCAATTCTACAACCACCGTATTACTTGAACGCGCATATTCCGTTACGGATGCTATCGTGTATATGCGTCTCTTAATTTGTGTAGTGCCGCCTGCCAGTGAAAAACATGTCAGCCGCTTCTCACACGAGTCACGCGTCACGACCGATCCGCAGCGCTTACCTGATAATTTGCCAAAAGCGGCTGGATGTCACTCTGAGAAACTTTCATCCTCCTCACCCTCTTTAGATGATCGTGTTCTTTCAGCATCGCCTTGAAGTACCGCGCCTATAGAAGCTCAGTCTCCTCATCCTGTGGACACCCATATTTGGTCGCCTACCTCCTGTTCTTCCACCAATGTCCACGCGTCACCGTCCCGTCCAGCTCGAGCAGTCCGCCCCACACGATGGACATACTTCCTCATATCAACTGGCGTATCATAGCTCACAACATGAGAGACATGGCTGATGTCAATCCCTCTTGATATTAAATCAGAACAAATCAGACTACCCGTCAACGCAGTGAGAACATCATCACGACGGTGTGAGTGCAGCAAGGCTTACACGTGAATCTCCTGTGTCTTGAATTTCTCAAGAATTGTTTTCCGTTCACCTGGGGGGAGGTCACTCGAGTACGCGCGAACCGCAATGCGAGCGTGTTCCGTTGTTCTCAGCTCATCAAAGCACTCCAGCAGGAAGACAAGGCGAGTCGTGGACTCCGACGACTTGGTAAAAACTAATGCATTGCGAACATTGTGATTGTGGAGGAGATGTAGCAGCATGAGCGGCTTTTGAGACGGTTCGCTGACAACCATATGCTCCTAGTCTACAGAGATTAATCCAAAATAAATGTCGAGCAAGACCAAGACTCACCGTCAAGGTGCTCGGCATCGCAAATCGTTCAGAGAGGAAGTGTAACGGTGTATCATCGGATCCACCTTCAGTTTGATTC
>JBBPOE010000174.1:0-45181 GCA_038091295.1 Tylopilus felleus | reverse complement strand
CTCGGTTCTGATCAATGATGTTGTAGCCATCCACGTGGTGCAGCACTCCACCAAATGAGTCAAGCCCTCAGTTACCGAGCCATGTCGTGGTTTGTCTATTCAATCGATTTTGTACGCCGGTGCGCACTCTGGCAAACCAACTGATCGAGCTTTCTGTCGTGTGTCCGACTACCCCTTATGAGATATATGCACTACGTAAAAGTCGACGCACTGAGTATGCTAGCTCTGACTTCAGCGAAGCAAAGGTGTAATACCGTAAACAACGAGTCGGAGTTGCATACATTATGAGGCTCGTTCTAATTCTCATCCGACATAAACCTGTTTCCAGTCGCGGCAGACCAACATGTCTCCAACCCGGTCCTTCTCGAAATCCCTCTCCATGAAATCTCCGAATTCAAGCGTATCCGCCGCCTGACATAGCAGCGTTTGCCGCAGGTAATGAAAGCAATGATGCAAGTGTTCATAGTACGTCGTTGCGGTCATTCAATGCCCTCTGGATCGACCACAGGCAGTGGAAATGATGCCAGAACACCATGGTGAACAACCGATGGTCTGGGCCAAGACGCGTACGACCGTCCTCCTTCAAGTTCGGTGCCATGACAAGCCTGTCCCACTCCAACTCACCAAAGGGTTCGGACCAGTTGGGTGGGAAATGGATGGTCTCGTGGAGAGTCATAACGACTAGACTATCAGAGATGTCGAAATGTAGTTCGAGGGGGTAATCATAGCCACGATAGCTATAATTTGGAGGCTCTGATAATTCATGGAGGTGAGCCAGCGGATTGCAGTGGATTAGAGTATTCTACTTACTGGCTGATGTTGGCTCCTCTGAGTACCAGGCATTCACGCACCTCCAGGCCGTGACGATGAAACTGATGGTGGCAAGAGCTCCGATATAGGTAAGGTTCATCCGCCTGTATACTATAGGCGCACAACTGAAGGATTTTGGTATCGAGTCAAGCTCACCGACAAGCCCATCGTTATTGTCCATCGTTATTGTCAACGCACTTGCGAAATTCTCGACGTGGAAAGCTTCTCGAACGTCGCTAGTAGATCTTAGATTGAAACTGTCACGTTGGACTCAGATCCGCGAGCCAGCTACGTAGCATAAGGTAACCGAGGGTAGCCGAGTGTAGACGATGGGAGCCAACCACAACCAATTCACACCGGGTACTTTTGAGACGTGTATCAGTTAATCCTCGGGCCCTCGAACCTTTAGAAGAAAATCTCACGAATAATGCGATAAAATGATCGATGATAAAGTTCCATGTAACCGGGCCAGTGGGTTTACTCTGCTCCTTACTTGCTCCTTCAAGCAGTTGGTGGGTAGTTGATATTCCCGAAAGGACTCGGAATCTGCTGAACGGTTAAACCTGATCATCATTATACCATAGGACAAAATGCACTTTTCACGGTCGTCGCTCGTAGCTTTTCAAGTTTGGGCTTTTGCACTAGCCCTCTCTGAGGCGACGAGCCCTGAAGACTTCGACGCAGATAGTCCTGTTGGTGAGGAAGTTATTCCTCTGAAAGTACGAGGATCGTCCACTGACATAGTTTCTGTTTATTGTTGGTGATGAGCATTCAACTCAGCACGTGCTTAGCTCGGATAAAAGGTGACGATGCGTGTAGTGGAAGTTGCGCGGAGTCTGGAATGGTCGATGGGTTTCTTCCGTCCTTGCGTCATCTTTTGATGCGGAAAAAGAACAACTTGAAGTTGCATGTTTGCCCAATTTCATACCAAACTACGCTATCCTACTTTTGGAATCTTGTTGCACACCCACTGTGACAATGGTGTGCACTGACGTTCAGATCAGACTGAGATGGGTTACCGTAGACCGCTGCTAACATTCGGGAACACACATCCTGCAATTCGAAGCAGACTCTGGATCTCAGGGTTTGTCGAGGGCCAGGATATCGACGGACGTACTGCCTCAACACCATGGCATTGAGGTTGGTCGTTTCAAACGTATTCTACGGACGCGCGAAAACATGATCTAAAAATAATTCAGCTCCTACAGTAAGTCTCAAATGTATCCGTGCAGATATTGAGACTCATCTCGTGACCTAGCGCTGATCGAGAGGTCGCAGTACTTGATGAAATCTCCTTACTAGAAACACTATTAATAAATTCGTTCAATTATTGTACGACAACTGCATCAATTCCGGGTTGTGAACCCGTGATGCTATAGACTGCCAGGGTTGCTTTTGATGTGTAGGTTCCATCAGAAATCCCTGCAAGACCCAAGTGCTGCTGTACTGCCTCCCAACAACAAGCAATGACGCATCAGTGATGCATCAAAGATACATCACCGGTTGGGAAGATAAGCCATGTGCGGTAATTAGCACGTCTTTTATCGCAAGGTAACCGATGGTGGCCGATAGCCGACCATAGGCAATCCACGTGTGCTGCGCTTTGAGACATGAATTCATCAACATCTTTGCTGCCATACCCTTCCAGCAATGCTGTCAATATTAATGCAGACGCTGAAATTTTGAAACACCGTGGCGAGAAAACGCAGAAGGGGTCTCACGCATTTTGTGATAAAGAACCGCTGATAAACTTCCCTGTCACAGTAGTTTTGCTCACCCCTTCCTTGCTGAGTTGTGTGTCAAGCAATTGGTGGGTAATCGATGCTTTGAAAGGACTCTGGTCAATAATCATCGTTATTCTCCAGAGACAAAATGCACTTTTCACAATCATTGCTTGTAGTTGTTTCACTTTTTGCGCTAGCTTTCGCCGCGCCAAAAGACCCAGATTCTGATGGAGATAGTTCTATTGGTGAGTGATCGATTTGCTTCGCAAATACTAGACTGTCCACTGACATGGCTGTTGTATCTTTTTGGCGATTAGAATTCCAACCAGCGCGTGCTTAGCCAAGACCCAAGTGACATTCCCCGTTGGCGCGTGAGGTGGAAGTTGCACGTGGTCCAGAATGATTGATTTGGGTTCTACTTGGCGCTGCGGAGTTATATAAAGCCAACCAGAAAACAAAAGTTTTACTCAGACCGTCAGTATTTTCAAAGTTTGATGTGGAAAGAGAATGAGGTACTAGAGCCTGGTTGCTTAATATCGTCCATGCGAATGCACGGTTGTCACAGCATTGAAGGATCGGTCTTACATAGGTTGGGTCCGGGTCTCCTGCCGAACGAGGTGGACGAAACGTAGGTGTGTGGGGTCGTTATCTCCGAAGATCCCGAAAATGCGCTCTGCGACCTTCGCAAAAAGCAGTCACTTGCCCAATTTCAAGGAACTTCATTTCTGGCTCATTGGAAAGATTTTGAGGCGAGCCTGAACGTGTTATCGTCATAAAAACTTCGAGCATGAAGCATACGGATTACGGGGCGACTGACCTTGTGCTTATTGTTTCATGGATCTCGTTTGTAGACGACTTTTTGAACACGAAAATTTCCTCCTCGGAAAATGGAACGACGACACACACAAAGGAGTGGAAAGTTGAGTTGGGCGCGACGGCTCAAGGGTGGATTGATGTTCTAGCAGAAATGACAGGACGCAGGCCAAGACATACGTTGGCAAGTTTATCTAGCTTGTCTTCCAGATCGTTGACTAAAGGATGGGGATATAAGCAAAGTGATGAATGCATGTGTCAAGAAAGTAAAGAAGAGATGACCAAAAAGACAGCGAGCCACACCTAAATGTGCGTTCCAATCAATGAACCCATAGTCATTCTATGCCCCGTTGTCGATCCACAACGAGATCCTCCGTAACGTTTCCCCGACCTCGGGCTCGTACCAGGGAAACAGCAGATGATCATGTACTGCATCCTTGGCCTCGTGATAGGAGATCTGGCCCTTACCCTCTCCCTCCCCCATATCCCTCGCCATCTTCCACCACAATGTCCGAATGGAGTCTAACAATGGCTCCGCTCCCCCCGCACACACCAACGTCCTCGGAAAACCATCGAACCGCGCGTTGACGCATGCGTGCAACGATGCGGGACTGACCCACGCATTCTTCTCTGCAAACCCGAGTCCGAATGGCCCTAGGAATGCAGTCTTTCCATAGCTGACCGCGCGTATCCGATTCGGTCCTGCAGTGCCTGTGTAGTCCACCGAAGACGGGCTAGCGAGAGAACTCAGTGGCCCTTCGTGCGACGCACCCAAGTCCGCCCAAGGAGAGAGAAGGATCAAGCCACCTGGCAACCGCGGTAGTCTCAAGTCAGGATGGCAATCCGCATAGTCTCTCAGATACCGCATCATCGCCAGTGCGAGATTTCCACCGGCAGAATCCCCTTGCACGATCACATCCTCGGGCCGGAACCCTATCCGTTCCACGAGATAAACGTATCCCGCCAAGGCATCCAATAGTGCTGCTGGGAACGCATTCGCATTATTGTAGGGTGCCGCGGTTGACAACCGATACTCGATTGCAAATGTCCGAGTGATGCGGGGAGAGTGAGCTATAATTCCCCGTGCGATATTGGCAGTTGGGTCGGCGGGGTGGGCGGAGAGTTGGATGTAACTGCCCCCGTGGAGACGGTAAAGGACCGTGTCGCCTGGCTGAGGTGGAGCACCAGCAGGGAGGTTCGTGTCACGGTCGATCCAGTAGCCAGGGACGCGAGCGCATGTGACGTTGGCGGCGTGGGCGAGGATGAGAATGGTGTCGGTGATGAGATGGGGGACAGGTTCTACCCAGACGCCTTTGACACCTGGACCAGACGTGATAGCTTGGTGGTTTGGGAAACGAACGAGAGGGCCAGTCCTGTCGCGTCGCGTAAAATGTGAGTATGAATATCTCGCACTTGCTTTTAAAAGGAGTAGACGCACTTTTGAGTCACCCCAAAGAGATGTCGGAATAGCTTGACCAGCACAGAACGGGTGATCGTCCAGCTTGGGCGAGGACGCCATGACCGCGGGTAAGCAGAAAGATACCAATACGGAAGTCTAAAGAGCGTGGTAGAGACGACCTGGTATGTCAAGTAAAGGCCAAACCAAGGCTGTTCGCGTAGTTCATAAACCATTTATGAGTTTTCTGGATTCGATGGGGATTCAGAAGAAGTTTGGCAGACACGACGACATCCTCACGATCCTGACCTACTAGTAGTCCGAGTCGCAAGGCGATGCAAAAGGGCTGTGTGGCTGTGATGCGTTGCAACTTGACAGCTTGTCATCGAAACATTCACGCAAACCATCAAATGGTCATGAGAACCAATTGACCTATGTAATATACTAGTACAAGCTTGAGAATGAGGCAAAGAAATGAAGTGGTAGCTGCGAGTGCACCGTGACTGTAGCCGTCACACATCATACAATAGATCAACCAACTTGAATGAGATAGAGCATGTGTTGGAAGTGTCATCTTTTTCTCGAAGTCAAGCAAGCTCTTCTCGTGACTCTTGCGCTGACTCAATCTGTAACACGTTCTAGTACCCAACGCTGGTTTTGGGTGTTCTGTGTTCACCAAGACACATGTCAACACTGGGCTTTCAAGTTAATCGACAATGCCTACATTGCGAACAAAAACTGAAACCTGATGTGTTGGGGTACAACCTTAGCTAGCAGCAAGCGACCTAAACATAAATTGGCTTACACTCCTTACATCCCTATGACGCTTGCTAAGGTAGATGGCCCTGGCGTCTCCAGCGTTTCCGATCCTGTTTTGGTGGGTAAGTGAACAGCAAAGATATAACGTATAAATGCTGACACGTATGCGTCTCCCCTAGGTTCGATCGTCCAAGTGGTATGCCCGTTTCCAGGAACACAGACTAATGTGTTACCGTCCCCGGCACTCAACGGTGCATCCGAGTCCTGTCTACAACCCATGATATTGTAAGCTCCATCGGCAGCGAGAGAAATAGTCCACTATTCAAATTAGTTGATCAACCTCGCTAAAGGGAGTGGTGACGAACTCTTTGAGAATCCTTAGATTCCTCCAATTGTTGTACGATAACTGCACCGTCTCCGCCTTGTGAATGTGTGAGGTACAGACCGCCAATTTTGCTTTTGATGCGGTAAATGCCATCAGCGAAGGGAAAGATAGTCCACTGTCCGAATCAGTTGTTGAACACACAATGACCCGACTCAATGAAGTGGCGACAGACCCTTTGAGAGACATTGGATTCATCCAATTGTTGCGCAACAACCGCGCCGGCTCTGTCTTGAGGGCATGTAAGGTATAGATCGCCAGTGATGCTCTTGATACGGTATACGCCATCCGAAACGCATAGTGGAACGGGCTGACCTGCTTGAGGGTGATCATTGGTTGTTGGCCTGCCCAACTCCTCTGCTTGGGCGTTGGTTCAGAACCTAAGTTGGATTGCTAAAGAACACACCAAGACGCAACTCCAATGCGCGGAGTTTTCCATACAGAGCATCAAATTGCGGCTGGACGGCATCCTCGCTCCTGGTCTGGGGTTGCTGAACAACATTTTGACCAACCAGATAGTAGTTGGAAATAAAGTCTTTGAGATTGCGTAGGGTGATTTTCCCCTTCTCGTCGCTGATTGCGAGGTGGTTGCTGTCCGAGGAAAGTGCAATTGAGCAAATAGGTGCGGGGTGCAAGATGTCAGAGCTGATCCGAGCAGACGTTGAAGTGTCCCAAAGGGAGATGGCGCGACCGACGAAGGCAGCGATGAATTTGCTGTTGCTGGACAAGGCGATGGACCCGAAATTATTGACTGACTCGCCGGGAATTGTCCAGCTAGAAAAAGTTTGCTCTGTTTTTACATCGATGTGCATGAGTGTATTCAGGGATACCAAGGCGAAGAGACTCGTGGCACTAGACCATGCGATGGGAGTTGGGTATGAGGCGACCGAGACCGGTATGGTTTTGAGCAGCTCGCCATTGTGTGCGTCGTAGATTCGTAGGCCACCGTTCGCAGTGCAAGTCACGATGCGAGCTCCGTCGGGTGAGAATCTCACCGCCCCCACGCGACCTGTGTGTTCGAGTGGACCGACCAATCGTCTCAAGTTCCCGGTCGACAGATCCCAGATGAACGCTCTCTTGTCGTTTGAACCTGTCACGAGTTTCGTCGAGTCGGGAGACACATGAACTGTGTCCACCCAGTCCGAGTGCTCGTTCACCGTGAAGACGATTTGACGAGACCTTATGCACCATACGTTGACCATCCGCTCCCCGCCGCTAACAATCCACTTTCCATCGGCTGAGAGATCAATTGCCGCGACTTTGCTGCTCGTTTTCATCGTCTCTCCAACCTGCACTCCATCGTCTACACGATACTGTCGGATCATTCCATTGTCGCTTCCGCTCAGGACGTGCCTCGGGCCGCCGACCTCCAAGAAAAGCAGCGAGCGTGCACGCACACCCCCGATAATCTCAACCGGTTTTTCACTGTCTGTACAAACGGTCAGTGTTGCTCTACCTTGCAATCTGCACCTACTCATTGTTCACACTTCTACGCGGACCACGGGAAGAATGCGGTTCTGATTTAGCTTGGTGCGTCTGATATGAGCGTGCTCTTATCATTGATTCCTACGTGTCAGTTACCAGGTACCTCCGAGCGCTTGATCTCGTTCCACTTGTGGCTTCACTTTCCTAAGTCGTACTCGCCAAAGCGCTATCATGATATGGGCCCACATAGCAGTCCGAACGAAGAGAAAACAGTCTCATGTGAGCAAGTACAGAACTCAGACACTGGAATGACCCATCTCAGCTCGGCGTTCGCTCCTGATTTGTCGAGTATGTGATTCCACATCCGCTGGCCAAGCTGGTATGCACCCGCTACCCATCTACCAACTCTCTTCAGCCGTGCAGCAGGATTTTCATCGCTGGCCGTGTACACATTTCCAGCCTACCCGGAATGTCCTTACCTGCCCGCGTCCTGTGGGGATTATCCCCTTGTCCCTCTCCGATAGGGCATACAGGCGTGGGTGTAGTACTCACCGCGCATACTACCCGTGAGCGTATGTGAGTGCGACTTGTTGTGTTTATGTGCCTGCAACATCCATTTCCTCAATAGAGCAACCGCAAAGTTCGTCCTCGAATCCCCGTCACTATCCATTTTGAGGTTCAGAACAGGTGTATGATTCGATTTTTCCCCTTTCCCGCGAGACGCGGATGCGCTGAAAGCTTGAAACAGGTAACACCAGCGGTCGTTTACAGTAGTAAACTTGCAATCTCTCGACTCTCGTTAGGTCAGTGAAGCGACTGGAGACTAGTGTGGTTGTGCACTCAACGCGCCAAGGGGTGAGGTCATGAGATTCGATCCTGATTGACAAGTAGTTTCCCCCTGAGAATAACCACAAACATCGGCCCACAAAGACTCCAACCAAAAAGACCATTTGCTGCGTTGTTTTATCGGTAGCCATTATGTTGTGAGCTACGGGTGGAAAGATCTTCGGACTACTACTACTACATAAACCACTCACTGGATCTGCGAGCTTGTTGCAAGTTTGCTTGAATTGCTTCCGTGACAACAATATATCTCGATCATTATACTAGTAATGGCACTCGGCTCCCACTGCTGTCACAGCCTTCTCGAGTTAGAACTTGAGAACATCTTGGCACGGTAGCCAGTGCTGAGGCGGTCTTCGTCAACTGAGTCATTCCATCGCTGAGATAGCACAAAGACGATCACGGAGCCTGGCCAAACGTTCATCTCCTCGAAGGTCACCAGATTATCGGGGAACATAGCGCCCCCGATGCCCAAGTGTCACCGGACTGTGTAGGTGCTCTCACTGAGTAGTGCCCATTGACAGGTATTTAATTATAGGGCAAGGTGTGTGCCTGACAGTTGCAGCAGAGGCCGTTGAAGCATCATATTGACAGGTACTATGAAATCTCGTGACTTTCCGTTGTGACGGGTTTCCCTGAGCACGGAACCGAACACGCTCGGATTGGTTGCTTTTCTCATGCTGTGTTGGGCCGGCCATATGTTGTTGTCCACGACGAAGGCATTGATGACGGGACCATGCGGGACGACGAGCGCCTCTGACTCCAGAATTCGCACTGTCTCCGCACGTTCGTTGATCACCACGAGAACGCCGGCAGCTACTTCTCCCTGAATCTCCCAGGAGGAACCCTTAAAATACCAGGTACCAGTGATGATTGATCCCCTCATTCGTCATGCTGCAGCTCACCCTTTTCGCAGTTGCGATCGCCTTTCTTGGCGTCGACGCCCAGTTTATCGATCTTTCCAACACTTCCAACCCCTGGTCATGTCTCGCTGAGTCCACCGGCGTGCATGTTCCTGGCACCGTTCCGTGCAATCCCTATGAACCCCTACAGCAACACCTCGCCTTTGCTGGCCCGACCGGTATGGTGGTTAGCTGGAGCACTCACACCCAGCTCGATACTCCCCAGGTCTGGTATGGCAAGTCCCCTACCGCTCTCACCAATGTCGCCACCGGAAACTCGACCACCTATCCTTCCTCCCGCGTATACGACAACCACGTCAAAATCACGGGGCTTAAACCAAATACAAAGTACTGGTACCGTACATCTTACCAGTTGAGCGCTTTCTCCATCTCCGGATTTCGAAAGTCTGATTCTTCCCTCCCTCTTCTGTAGAAACTGTCCTGGCTGTGCGTACAGGGCCACTGACACCTTTACCACCGCTCGTGAAGCGGGCGACGAAACCGCTTTCACAGTGGCGGTCGTTATCGATCTTGGATTAATGGGTAACGATGGTCTCAGCACCAAGGTTGGCCCATATGGAGGTTCAGCGAACCCGCTCGGTCCCAACGACCTCAACACGATTCAGAGTCTCATCGAGAATAAGGAGTGCGCCTAGCTTCTCAACTAGTCCATTCACCTCGTTCATCCCCCGTCCAGTACTTATGAATTCATCGCTCACTTTGGTGATATCGCCTACTCCGATTACTTTATCAAGGAGAGCTGGAACGGCTACTTTGGAAATAACAGCCTTATCCCGAATATGACGAGCGTCGTCGAGGGCTACAATGAATTGCTCGAGCAATATTATGACCAGATGACGATCCTCACCAGTTCAATGGCCTACATGGTTGCTCCAGGAAATCATGAGGCGAGTCGCTCTCTTTATCCCCTCGCCCACCCTCATGCTTATCACATATATGCACAAAGGCCAACTGTGATAACGGGTAAGCCTAGATCCCCGTGTACTTACGGATCAAGGAGTCAACTCAGTACACTCTTAGTGGAACCACAGATTCTGTCCACAACATCACTTACACCGACTCCATATGTGTTCCTGGCCAAAAGAACTTTACTGGATACAGTGAGTCCAACGATCGCCGTGCCTTCTTCCCGTTAACGAATCGCTTTCCCTCTCACAGTCAACCACTTCCTCATGCCCTCTGAGGAATCTGGTGGCGTCAGCAACTTCTGGTACTCCTTTGACTATGGTCTCGCCCACTTCATCATCCTGAACACTGAAACGGACCTTCCCGTCGGTCTTCAAGCCCCGGACGCGCCCGGGGGCACGGATGCCGGCGCAGACAACGGTCCATTCGGATACCCGAACCAGCAGTACGATTGGTTCGAGAATGATCTAGCCTCTATTGATCGCGAAAAGACGCCCTGGGTGGTCGTCGGTCTCCATCGGCCGTGGTACATCGGCGTCAAGAACAGCTCTGGCGATGTCTGCTTGACCTGTCAGCAGGCGTTCGAGCCGTTGATGATCAAGTACGGCGTCGACCTTTACATGCAAGGACACGTCCATGTGAGTTTCACCATCCACCTTCCCGAGTCGATCCTTAAAATGACACTGGGTGATTGTAGGCTTACGAGCGGAATGCACCGATCGCAAACTGTGAGCGCGGTGCGAGCATCTGAGCTCAGTGTACCTGCTTACCTTTTGTTTCCTAGACTCCATCGATCCCAACGGACTGAACAACCCGAGCGCACCTTGGAACATCATCAACGGTGCCGCAGGCCACTACGATGGTCTCGACACGTTCTCGTCGATCCCGTACTGGGTTGTCGAAGCATGGGACAAGTAAGTTTCCGCTCTGCATATCATTTCACTTTTGTAGCGTCGTGCGACATGGAACGTCTCGTTTCTTGCTTTGGGTTGTACACGTATGCTGACAATGATGACCCACGCGCAGTACCTATGGATGGTCTCGATTGATCTTCCACAACCGGACGCATCTCACACACGAGTTCGTTGCGAGCGCTAACGGAAGCGTTCTCGATAGCGCGACCTTGTACAAAGAGCACGACTTCTCGAAGGGAAATTGTAATAGCCGAGGAAACTAGTATGCAATGCGGGCATAGTTATAATGTTTGTAACTGAACATCAAACATACACCGAAAATGTCTCCTGTGATTGTGTACGTCCAAGCTGTGAAACTTGTCCACCAAATTGCGGCAGGCCGCAGTTTGTATGCACAGTACTTATAGGCAAGATTCACGACAGTGTATGCCATTGCAAAAAATACGTATGAAACCGACTACAATTTGACACGTTGCAACGACTTTGTGCAACCGTTGCACTTGACAGATACAGCATAGGAGGATATCAATGGGCATAGGTACATAGATGACGAAAAATGGCGGGAAAGATAGCAGCATGACCAGGAACAACGCAATCACATTCATTTATGCACGGAAGGGCCTCACCGGCGCCGGCGTCGGACGTCCTCTCGGCCGCGGACGATTCAGTCGCAAACCATCCGCCGGTCTGTATGAATTCAGTAGGTCTTCAGTTCATACATCTCCCAGAGGGAAGAACGACACTCACGTCATGATTGTTCCTTGAGAGACATTCACTGTGGTTGGGGCTCTCATGCTAATGTTGGCGATGACGGTGTTATTCTCCTTGTTCTCAACTCCGTTCCGACCGGTGCTCTTCTTTGAGCATCCCAATGCGGTACGCCGTGCCGCCGATCCAATATGAGGGCGAGATGCGAGTCCAAAGACACGTTCAGGTTTGTTTGGGGAGATGAGGCATTCCTTTGACTCTGCAGACACTGTCGATGGCACGTTGGGATTGATCGTTATCTGTTGCAAGGCGTTGGAAAGCGGCGAAGGTAGCCGGGGTGCAGCGTTGTTGACAGATGTAGTCAGAGCAGCCGCTACTGTCGCACGTAGATGCTCTGTACTAGGGGACGACGTGAACGACGTCCTGGCAGTCCGAGGGTACGGGGAGGGCCGGCTGTTGACCCGCGATCGGATACGACGAGGTCGAAGTTCAGAGGGAAGTGGACCATAATTTTGCAACGAATGTTCCAACATCGCTTGCATTCCTGATCGATGTTGCGGAGGGTCGAACGCTAGCAAAGGTGTCAACGTCAGGAAATCCATATGCTCATACCACTCACATTGCATAGCAAACATCGAAAAAGGCGTATCTAACCATGCACGTTTACTCTCCGTGACCGTGTCTTCTGCTTCGTCCCGGAGAGCATAGTATCTTCGAAGCGCGGTGATCCCTCGCTCGTCATCCCACAATGAAAATGAATCCACAGATGAAGTTTCGGAATCTACGACAAACACTCGAGGTGGATCCATGGTTTTCGTCGCAGTTCCAGCGAGTTTGAACATGCTGAGAGCGGAACCTGGGATGGAGTGTTCAGGAGACTTCGTGGGCGTTAAGGTCGACGTGAGTTCCTCTTCGATCGTTTCGTAGAATGATGTTCGTGATGCCCGAGCTTGGGATATACGTCGACGGTGACCGTGACCTCGTGCGGGGGGACGGGCACGATCGAAGGTGGCATTAGATGCTGGATGCGTGGCATTAGAAAGCAAGGCATTTATGTGCGATAGATCGATGCTCGACAGAGATCCTTCCGAGAACGAGGAGCAACCATCCGAAATCGAAAGGGGAGGTGTATCCGCCCCTGAGCTCGACGTACATGTGCTTGACCTAGAGCGGTTAGCACAGCTGGGGCGAGTGAAAACGGGCATTCGGACTACAGTATGAGGTTAGGATACTTATCGTGTGAGTCATACGTGGTACTTACATGATGCAGAAAGGTCCTCGCCGTCTCCCATCAATACCGTATTCTCGAGGCTCTGCCGTTCGAGAAGACCGTGCCTAGCGCGGATCATGCGCTCGTCGCCAAACTTGAACGAGTTAGTAGTGGAGGCGATCGAAGGCTTCGTCTCGATGACGCGCGAGATCTCAGGGGACTCATGATCCTCTGAATGGGCATTCTTGATACGGTTGAAGACGGTCTCTGGAGGGTTAGCGAGAATGTTCTTGCGTCGCTCAACTTGGATGCACGGCGAAGCACCGATCATGGACGTTACGGAGCGGCGCCGTACATGGCCACCACCCAGCATCTAGACGTGTGTCAGACCAAAACGTGACATGAGAAATGAAAACTTACACTAATCATCGTGTCGTCATCCTTGGGCGGGCTATGTACACTGGGGATGCTGAGACTGGAAATAGGGCGATAGCGAGGAGGCTTCGCGGCAGCGTTATCCGGGTGCTCTTCAAAGAATGTTGAATCCGACGAGCAGACGGAGATCCGATGGCCAGTCTTCTCGAACAGCGAGTCGGTGTTCTGAGACTCACACTGGCTGTCCATGATCGAATCGTACGACATCCGGCGGTCGTATTCGTTCGAGTAAACTCCGCGCATACTGTCAGGGATAGCCGGGGAAGGTGAGACAGAAATGGATGGCAGCGGTGAGACGCGCCCGTGGGCAGACTCAAGCATCTTGTCTCCTAGACCAGGTCGTCCTAGCTGTATTCCCGAGAAGTCGCTGAGGGTAGATTCCGTCGAGGGGTTTGATCGATGTCGAGTCCAAGAAAAGCGTCTGCAATTGGCATATGAGTGCGCGATGCTGCTCATGCTTGTGTTCGAGTCGCTCCGGCGATGGTAAGTAGAATTGCGGTTGAAGAGGCTAACGGGAGGACCGACGGATACACCGGACTCGGGTCGCCGTTGACTGCGGTTGTAGGGGTGGACAAGGGATGCGCGGAAGTAGAAACCTGAGGCATCGCTGTCAACTCGAGTGCGACGCCGCGGTTGGCTACGCATGAAGGAGAATGTGTCGTCAATCGCAGTCGACATGGTGAGCGAGAAATCATCTGACGAGGGCCGCTCCCGTAAACTCGGTAGAGTCGCGACTGTCCCATAGTCGAAAGGATCCGCAGAACCCCCGTAGAGGACGTTTCCATAGGACGAAATTGAAGCGATGCTGTAGACTGAGTCATGTTTCTGGCGTCGCCTATCTGACACTGTGGCAGGGGGGGGATAGAATCCAGGGCGGCTGTCATTGTATTCGAATCCTCGTCGTATCTCTGTAAACGAATCAAATCCTGCGAAGCTCAACTCAGAAGAGGTGCGTTGATGACCAGCGACAAGGAAGGAGTTTCTGGCTGGCCTGCGTGCCTCGTGGTTAGAAGCAGAATCGGAATTGGGCCGAGGACGTTCAGGCGGGGATTCAACCTGGATGGCGTGTGCAAGAATCGACTTTATCAACGAGCTCTCGTTACCAGCGAATGACGCCATAGAGAGAGACCTTGCAATCTCAGGGGGTGGAATGATATCCGAAAGGGTGAGCGGTGAGGGTTCTTTCGTACTTGATGACGAATGCTTTCCGCCGAACTTGAAATCGCGGTTGAGCTCTCCATTCGACGGTCGAGAGGCGACAGGCGTGGTATTTCGTAGCACTTGAGGCGCGATGACTCTGAGCAGCCCCTCGTCCGGCGCAGACGTGGCGAAGCTATCCGACCCAGGGAGTAAAGATGGTTCCGGGTTGACATCAACGGGGAAGCCTCTTGGCGACAATCCACGAGATTCATAATCGACAGGAAGATTGAATGAGCTATCGCCCGCCCGGGATAACTCATCCTGCAGCGTAGGAAGTTTCGGGACGGGAGGCAGCTCCTCGAAGTCATAGCGGAGGTCAATCTTGGCGGGAGTGCGGAAAGCATTTTCGAGCTGTTCGATGAAGCTGTGGCGGTCGGATGCACCTGATTCATTGAGTTTCTGCAACTCGACAGTGAAGTCGAACGACTTCTTCGTGTCGTCCTCAGACAACGTCCCAGCCTCTTCAACGTCAGCGTGATGCTCTTCCTCATCGATCACGATAGCGCGGAAAACGGGAGCCTCAGCTAGCGAGTTCTTTGGAGATGGGCTATCAAGCGCAGGCAAGGGCATCGCCGGCGGCAAGCCTGGTGCAGGAGGCGGGGGACGCGCTGACTGGTGATCAAACGAAAGGGTATCCTCCTGATCCGAGTTCGACAAAATGACCTGTAGCTCGTCGGGGATGTCAGAGTCTGGATCGCTTCCGTCGTAATCCTGCTCGGCCACACTGCCTACGGAACCACCCATGGTGCCAGCAAGCCCAAGGCTGCGACGGACCTCGGGAAGGATAGGTAGGCTACCACTGTCAAGTTCCGCGTGAGGGACGAAATAAGGCCCTTTGCGGGCGGGGCCTTGTGCCTTCTTAAACACTGGCGAGGCGGCGAGGCTTCCGTGAGATTCTGACTTGGAGTGACCAGAGCCGAATGTCAGAGCAGACGGAGAGCGGTCGATCGGATTGATAACAAATGGCGAAATACCCGAGGAGGCAGCCACGACCGTCTTCGACATCGGAAGACGACTAGTTGCTGGGCGAAGAGCTTTGAAAACCGGGGATGGATCTGCGGCCGGCGCGGGTGTCACTGTTCGCCTGTGGGTCCGGACTGTTCCCATGTTATCCTGGAAGTCAACCTTGATCGTGCTGAGGGAAGATTTCGAAGGGGAAATGCCGGCATTCAATGTGGACCATGGCGCGATGTTCTGTCCTAGTTGAATACTGGCATTCTTCGAGCACGATTGCGCATAGGGTTTGAGAGAAGTCATGGATGAGTTCTTGCGTCGCAGATCCTTCACTGGGCTCTCTGTCGTCATCTGATCTCTGGGCGTAGAATCCGAGGATGGATCCAGTAAGAGTGGTGAATACTGGCTGCTCGGCGTCATCTCAACACTTCTTGGAGTGGCCTCTAGATCGAGTTTGTTGATTAGTTGCGCTAGGTCATTCGTCGCGGCATCCAGGAGAGACATGACCGCATTATCTACAATGAGTTTAGCGATAATTGTGATCTGAGCAATGCAAGAACTCACCATCATCCGCTTCGTAGAATGGCATAGGTCGACCGCGGCTCAGAAGTTGCTCTGACACCGGTCGAGGCCGCACACACTTCACGTGTGTTTCCATCAGCGAAGTATCTGCTTCAGCTACATGTTTTGTGCGTCCCTCCTGAGTCACTTCCTTTATCGCGACCATGGGCGTTGCCGGTGGCTGTTCCCTCTCATCTTCCTCGTGGTCTCGTACAGTCCCTGGGAAAATCGCCGAGAGCGGGGTCCTTTTTCGACTGTCCGATGACTTCCGGGTAGAATCCTTGATACTCTTGGATTTCTTGGATTTCTTCTTCTCTTGGCTCTCCTCCTTCTCCCTCTCTTTCTCTTTGCGCCTTATCTCCTTCTCCTTCCGGCGGATTTCCTTCACCGTCTCCAACCCTGCTTCATCCCATCTCACAGAGGCGGCTCCTGAACTACCTGACGATTGGCGAGAAACACAAGACTTTGGCGACATCGGACGGAGAGAAGAGGCCGTAGACATAGTGGAGCCGGACCGTCCCCGCGCAAGAATCCCACCGCCCAGCAGACTCGCCGAGTCCACTGACAAACGATGCCGGGCAGTGTTGGCCGCAACGACAGACGATGCCGTTGATCCACTGCGAGACGAAGGTAACCGTATCGTCGAAGGCAAACCAAGCCCCAGGATGCTCGACTTCTTCTTCCCAAGAGATTTTGCCTCATGCTTGGAGGCAGCGGGACTGGCGGTCAACGCGCCGGCTTCAAAGCTGCTCCCGGAGTAACGATTCGTTTCCTTCTCCTTCTCCTTTTTCTTCTTCTTCTTCTTCCCATCTGACTCTTTATCCTTAATAGGCGCCACGGCGGTGGCCGCCGCCGCGTCGGGATTAGGCATGCTCCTGAGTTGAGCCCAGCTGCCAATACGGGCGAGGGAGCGGACAGAGCGCATAGCCCTAATAGCGACAGAATCCTTCCCACTCCCTGATCCCGCAGCAACAGGCGGTGCAAGAGTTGCCGACGGCGGAGTGGGGACACGCAAGTGGTCCACGGGTGACTTGTCGTGTTGGTTGTGAGCCGGATTCGTGAGCAAGATTCCCGAGTCTAACGAATTGAATCGTGCGCGCCTATCGGCGGCCTCGTCAACTGGTTCAGGAGCTAGGAAATCGCTCAGTACACGACCCAGTAGATCCGATCTGAACAACTCACATTTCGCGCGCTCCTTTTCCTTTCCTTTGTCCTTCTCCTTGGAGTCCTTCCTTCCGCGCCCGATACTCCACCACTTCTGATTCTCATCCGCTTTCAGCTTCAGTAGACTCTCCTTCTTCCCTCCTTTCTCTTTGGGTTTCGTCACTGGGGGAACATTCGTCACTTCCCCCAGTGTTCCCCATTCCAACCCGTCCAACGCCAGTCGCGATTTCTTCTTCTTCACCATTAAAATCTCCCCAATATCGGGGTCGTTGGTGGGATCGACGTAAATTTCAAATGCGCTGCCTCCATTCTTCAATGGCGTGCCTCCGACGCGTCTGACTACATCAGAAAAATCTTGTTCGCGCGCTTTCGTAGACGAGGAGGACGAGCCGAGAAGACCGAGTTTCGACTTCTTGGGAACGAGACGTCTCCGTGTGTTTGTGGTTGGCTTCGGTGCGATTGGGACAGGGGATGCTTCAGAGGTTATCCATGGTGCGACTTGGTGAGCGTCATCTGTTGAGTTGGCGTCGCAAGGAGTAGCAGACGTCAAGAAGATGGTCGGAATATGTGGTTTGGACGCAGGTGTAGTGAGTGGTGATGGGGACCGTGAATGAACGGTATCCGTAGTAGGTCGTGAAAGCAGTTGCAAGGGCATTAGTGAATAAAAATTGTTATGTGCAGTTAGAACCGTGTCGATCGTCGAATCGTTATAAAACAAAGGCGTTCGGTGTTCGAAAGCGATTAAGCAGTTGAGATTGAAAAAATGCGTGAAAGGGAAATGTATGCAGTCGTTAGATTCAAAAGTCGTTCGTGATCTTGAGTGTTAATCCTTGCTGGATCGAAGGTGTTGGCAAGCACGAAGTTGGTGTGTCGTGTGCCGAAAGCTGAACGTTAGTTGGGAGAGCTCGTTAATTCCTTGGGTGAGCAAATTGAAATAGTTTCACTGCGTTTTCTGCGTGTAAGTAATGGAGTCGACATGCACACGAACACGGAAGACTGACCTGGAGCGACGAAGTAAATTACTTACGGTCGTGAACGGCAAGACTTGCAAGAGCGACGACGACGCGGTCGACGATGACAAGCACTTGTTCTCTTCGATCCCGTTGGCTGCGACGGCGCAGGGAAAAGAAACGGTGGTCGGATCGAACCTTGGACGAACTTGAACTTGTTTGTCCTTGTAGGCGCAGGTACAAATAACGCGTAAACAAAACGCGTCGTCAAAACTGAGCACGGGACCACTGCAAATAGTACTTGTTGTCATACAGCTTCCTATTGCATCTACGACATTACAACATCGTGCTACAGCTAAATAAAATTAATGTTCCAACGAAACGAGTGCGTCGATGGTACAAACGAACGGGCCAGATTATCAGAGATGTCAAGAATAAATATTTCCCAAGATTAATCACAAGATAAATTGAAAGTGAGTGTCCTGCCAGTGGAAACATAAACATCGTCTCCAAATCCGTAGACAGATGCACGCTTATACGCACAATGTAGTGTCCGCTCGACATCTGTGCTTTCTGCTGAAAATGTGGCTGCACGATTGCACGAACAGATAGCAGTAACTCCAAATAACTTTGCACTGGTTTCCGGGCTGCGGCATGCATAAATGAGCTTCGTGTCAATGTACGTGCGTGATACTCACTCAACGCAGTCAAGAACGCCTTGTATTGACGTAGATTAGCCGCATTTCAAGACTAAGGTGTTGATTGAAAGCCACTCACATAACTCATCGCGCCAACGGCTACCCCGCCCTGGACAGTGTCGGCGCTCGTCTGATCATCCCTACATGCTGCGAATGATATGACGTCTGCCGAGCTCATTCTTGTTGCTCGTGTACGCTCCGCGATATGATTGTCCTTCAATCGCCCATCGTGGTGGTACTAAAACCAACAAGGTCTTGCAGTGACAAAATAAGACGATACTAGTTGTACATACCATGAATGGCAAGTCTAGTAAATGATGGCTGAGTCACGAGTTGATACGCAACGTGAAGTGTACGTACCAAGGGTTGTTCCTGAATGACATGACTGGAAGCTCGTCAGCACGAAAAAGGAAGCTCCCACTCAAACAAATCTCACGTCGAAAATCGCCTGCATTGACCTCAGTCAGTGATAACAGTGGTTTGCACAAAAAAGTCAAGTCTCACCGTTAGACGGCACCCTCTCGGCAGCGGTTTCACCTTTGTTATACGAAATCAGCCGATGGTCAAGTCACTCGAAAGGATCTTGCAAACCATGATCCGGTGCAACTCCTGTCCATTGGTCATTATTGTATGAGTGGTTTCAAGTGCCCTGACTCACGTCGTCTATGATAACTCCCGCCGTCTTGTAATCCACAGGGTATATCACTAAAATGACTCACTTCAACCTGATAACCTTCATCAGGAAAAATCTAACTTACCCTCGTCGAATCCGTCCGTCTTATCACCATGGATATCGGGTATCTGGCCGCCATGACCTGAATCTAAATAAAGAATAAATTGAAATCCAGAACTATCACAATGGCAATTTCCTTACAATGGAAAAATAACGAATCATGAGGTTTGGCGTCTTTCACAAGCCAATTCATAGCGTCGATTATATTCCGCCTGTTAGGCATCTGTCGAGGGTTGGTGGTCTGATCCATTAACATCACGATATCCCCATCTTTGAAACCCCAGTTGCCTAAGAGAGGGTCATATCACCGCACCGTTGAACTCGAAAGGAACTTACGTGTAAGGAACCGCTTTACGTTCTTGATATCATTAATGCAACCATGGAGCGCACGTTTCTGACCTGTGTAGTTGATCCCAATCTGGATAATACCAGCCCAATCAAACGATCGTCATAGCACGTTCTGCATCGATAACATCATTCACTCACACACAATGCCTTCTTCCTTCCGGTACACCTCGAGTATTCATGTCCACTGCTCGCATGAGCTTGTTTGTACCGTGGGGGCGGTGCGAAATTGACAGACACAGGGGCGACGGCATTTCCAGTAGAGTGTGCTCGGCGGCGCTGTCCCTGTGTTGGTTGCCGGGCAACAGTCGGGTGGGATGTTGTAGCGAACGGAACTGATCTGACCAAACCAGGGACGTGAGAGCTCTGAGCAGATGTCTGTCTTGATCGAGTATGAGGTATCTCATCCGCATAGTGAACGTGGCGAGGTGTTGTCGCGGATAGAGTACGCGAACGATGTCGCGCCTGGCTACTGGAAGGATGGTAATGGCTCGAGTGGTGGCGCGAAGGAGCGTTGCCTGTAACGGGTCTGGAGGTTGGCATTTGGGATTGTGGCCAAGGGGCGCCGCGGTGAGTGGACGGGCCCGACGCGGGGGAAACAATGGTATGACGCGGGAAAGTGTGGTACGACGCACTGAGGGACAGGAAATGAAGACCACAGCATTCAGTGACACCTGTACAAGTGACAAAAAAGGAATAAATTACTTTGGAGCAGTCATCCTTGGTGGAAGCGCAGGGGGTAAACCGAAAGGGATGAGTGGTGCTCGGTAGGTTGGAGCTGCTTGTCTGTACACAGGATTGGGGTCGAGCGACCAAAAAAATTTGATAGGCGCTCACCTCATCTGCGGTGGATTTCTCGGGCTATTTCACGATGGTTAGAAAAGCGTCTTTCGGAACTAATTCGGATGAGCACACTTGGGCGGCACCGGAAAGCCTGGATACGAGGACATTGGTTCTTCACCACGATTGCCCCGTGTATCCCACGTCATCGTGTTGATCTGGGTATACGGCTTGTAGCGCGGAAAGCAAGACAGGAAGGGACACCAAGGCATGGCGGAAAGGCATCATTGAGCGGGAGAATCAACCATGTCGTGAGTCTTTTATAGTGTGAAATGGGCGGGTGGCCTACGGGAGGCGGGGCAGCCAACAAAACCTAGTAGAGCCTGGAGAGCCAAGGGAGGCGCTCATATGTAGGTCCGCTTTCGAGGGCGGCATCGGCTTTATTTGATCGTTGACTCTGATGCTACTGCCACTGCCATCGGCTGCCATCCCATCCACTATGCTCTCCAAAAAAGGGTAGCTTAGCTAATCGAGGCGGGCACTGGAACCGACGCCGATGCGGCTGGCGTCCACTACTAGCACCAGTGACACTGCCTGTACTCAAGTGGCAATAATAACTCTACGCATTCTTCCACGGTTATGATACGAGCAAAATATCTCGAAAGTGTGATGTTTTACTATCGTTCTCAGAAATTCGGGACACAGTGCAAGTAAGTAAGTACTTTGTTACAAGTAGCTCTCCGAGACTCCGATCATCATCATGATGGCAGTTCGATGTGCTCCGTTGCCAGGGTCGGGCAGTGAGTCAGCAATATTGCCTCGACCACCCATCTTGCATCCTGTTCCACCCCGTCGACCGCAGTCTTATTAATTGAGTATTTGCTAACTCAGGAATGCCGCTTGGCGGCGGCGCAAACCTTGCTTGTTACTAGATGGGGAGCTGTACGGTAAACGGACTTGCTGGCTGAGGATGAAAGAGTAGAGAGACAAAAAAATGGTGGCAAAAAAATGGGGCGTTGCAAGGCGAAGGAACTCCGGTGAGACGTGTTCCCCGGGCCACGGGCGGTGGTGTGACAAAAAAAGTAGCAGCCCCTATCACCATAACAGGAAGGAGTTTCTGTCGGACGCGTTCCCACGAATTATGGAGACAAGCAAGGTTGATCAGCGCACTGCCTTCATGTGATCACTCCGGAATAATGGCAGGATTTCCTCCAACCAATGCATTGCAAGTTTAAGGGTACTGTCGTATCCATTTCAACGTCTTGCGGTTCCGTGTATTAATAGGAGCCATGTTCACTGCTATAAACAGTCAAGCGTTCAGTTTCAACTGGGGTTCTTTCGTGGTAGACATGTAATTTATCGCGTACAGCATGATTGGCCCAGGTCCGGAACGGGAAAGACTCGCTGGCAGATTTCGTCGCACTTTTAGGCGCAGGAGCAGCACGAAGTACTAGTAACCACCATAAGACAGCACATTTGTTCGAGTCGCTTGAAACTCGCCTGCTGCAGAATACAAGGATAACAACGTTCTTCAAAGCTAAACCGTCAAGGGAAACTTCATTGTTAACAAGGTTTATCGTAGACTGATGGTACAAACTGCAACACTAGATCAGAGCATATCATGTCGCCGTGTGTTCGCTGACCGATGTCCCTTGTATGTCCATGATTCTTCAGATTCGAATATCAAACCAAATCAGGGCAAGCTCGCCGCAACACTGTCATCTGCTCCTCCCAACGACGTGCCCTTCTTGGTATAACCCTGGGCGACAATGTCATTCACCTTGTGGAGCATATCCGTACTGGAGGAAGAAGCCAAAGCAATCGCAAGACTCGTTTGGGATAGCGACCCAAGCGACCAGATTCCCATCGGGCTTTCGCGGAGTGTTGCACTGGTGGAGCGACCCTTCGGCTTTGGAGAACCGGGGGAAACGGACTGTCGCTTGGTGTCAGTCGAGGCTGAACGCTCTCGCGAAGTTGTCTGAGCATGAACATGATTGGGATATGAGGGATAAGGCAAGGGAGGCTCCGGCTTCTTGGTCCGCAGCTTTTTCGGAGTCTTCGTCTTATTGGAGGGTAGCGGAAAAAGAGAAACCTCGGGTGATCTGTGTACATGGTGCAGAGGCGAGGAGTGGCTTGTGGCAAGGCTATTCATGCAGCCTGCGAGAGACGCACTCGAGGACAACGATGAAGTGAAAAAGAGGGACTTTTCGAGTGGCGGTGACATCAATGATGGTGGGCTGAGAGGCAAGACCGATGCATGTATGTCGGGAGCTGAAGATCGCCTCGAGGGACCGCTAGTTGACGGCCTTTTACACGGTGTTCGGGAACGACGACGCTGAGGTGCCTCCGTATAGATGTCTGAATGTTTCTCTTCCTCTATTTCATCTCCCTTATTCCTATTTTCTGGCTCGTCCTTGCCGCGTGTTGCCTCCTTCGGTGAACCTTCCGAAGCAAAAGGAGTCACTTTGCGAGGCTTCTTCATTTTCTCGCGCTGTGCGGGAGAAGATGGCGTCCTTTGCTTGACACGAAGCGTCTGCTTTGGTAAAACTACCGGGGCATCTGCAAGATCTTGATTTTCACCCTGTGACCCAAGGATCCCGAGCGCGTCTTTCGTGTTGTTGGTGTCAAAACCACCATCCAGAGAGCGGCGCGCGCTGCGAGAACGACTGTCTCCCGCAAGCGTCGTCTTTAAGCTGCTAACCCGACGCATTCCATTCGTAGGGGTTTTGTCAGCAGGTTCTTCGTCCGGCGTAATGACGGTGTACTCCTTGCGTGCGCTAGGTACTGGGTGATAAGGGCCTTTGAGCTTCAAGATGTCAAACATGCTGCGACGGAATGGCTTCGGTAATTTGTCCTGTGCTTCGAGGTCCCCGGATTTGTTTCTGGGGGTGGGTTCTAGCACCGACGATGAAACGCGTATCTGTGGCAAGGAGGCATCGTTCGGTGATTTAGGAGTGAGGACAGGTGATGTTGCAAGGAATGGATCTTCTTCGGTGACCACGGTGAATCTCTCGCCGTCGCTCGATGGG
Source organism: Tylopilus felleus (assembly GCA_038091295.1). Taxonomy (NCBI): domain Eukaryota; kingdom Fungi; phylum Basidiomycota; class Agaricomycetes; order Boletales; family Boletaceae; genus Tylopilus; species Tylopilus felleus. The sequence goes on along the minus strand of JBBPOE010000174.1, from coordinate 21,519 downwards.
ATGATGGTCCCAGTGTAGGTAGGCTGAGAAGAATGCGACTGAGTCCCGTCAAGAGTCTTCCACACAAGCATTCGTTTGGGTGTGTATCGTGAGCCGTGAACGGTAAACTTGCTAGGAGTGGCAGCAGCGAAAAGAGACACATGTTCCATACTTGGATATCCATGAACGAGTAAACGGTCTTCAACGTCACTTGCTGGTGGGGCGTACGGGGGACCCGGTAGGAAACTCGAAGTACGAAGCAAGCACCGTCGATTTTCCCGCCATTTGAATAAGATTACAGCAGTTATGGCACCGAGCACAACACCGAGTGCGATAAATAAAGGGATGAGATAGAGTAGGTTCAGCTGACGATGGTACGGAAGCTTCGGTAAAACATCTTGGAGTGACGTCATCGCTGGGGGTAATGCAGTGACCTGAATTAAAGAAGCAGCAGGAAGATCAGTTGGGAGCACGACAGCTTCGACACCGGTGGCCCCATCTGCATCGGTGTCCGAGGTACCCGTAAGCAAGGGAGCCAAGATTGGCGTGCCTCCTGCGACATAATACGGCGACCAGTATCCGTATGAAGTAGTCGGTACCAATGGACTTGCTTGGTTGATTTTGAACTGGTTGGCAACACCTGGTTAAATGGATGTCGGTAAAGCAATCAAGGAAATAGTAGATCTTTTACCCAGTGATTGTATGTACACCATGCTATCCTGGAAGATTCGCTATTATGAAGTGTAGGTGTAGTCGGGAGCAAGAACGATGAATTGGACTCGTGATTCCACGCCAAGGGCGGATAGGTCTGCCTCGGGCTTGTCCAATGAGAGACCAGCAGCGATGAACGTTGACCGGCGGATAAGATGTGACGATGGGGAGTATGAGGCGCTTGCTACACCTGACCGCTTTGTTCTTCGCCAAAATGTAGTTGGACGAACTGCCATGACTCGTCAGAGCGCTCATCACCTGACGGACTAGTCTTTGCACTCACAAAGTGGAGGAGGTGGGCGAGAGAGCTCACTCCTGTCTGCGGGGGTAGATGGAGAGAAAACACGCCTGGGTACGTCTGCAATGGGTGGGGTATTGAACGAATCTTCCGAGGAAGCTGGCAAAACTGTGAGAGGAGGAGCTGAAGCAGGCCGCTGGGGAGGTGGAGACTTGGATGCCTTGAACGTCCTCCTTGGGGGTGACAGAAACGCTGTGTCCAAGTTGGAAACCTCGACAGGTGAACGAGGACCGTCGTCGTCTGTGTCAACGTTCTCGAGCGTGATCATGACTGGCCGGGTGAGATCATTCTGACTTTGACGGGCGAAGTTGAAACCCAACGAGTGCTGTTTTGGATATAATGGTGTGGGCGAGACAAGGACAGTCAAGTCTGACATGCTAGGAATGTCAGAAAAGGCTCGACATGGATAGCCTGGGAGATTGACGGGGTCGACTCGGAACTGAACTGATTGCGGCAGCATTTGCCATCGGCTAAGTCGCATACTTTGTACCGCTACCTTGCTGGGTCGTAATGACAGTCTTGTTGCGCTTTGCTCCCTCTCCCACTGGTGCTCTGCACCTCGGTGGTCTTCGAACAGCCCTCTACAACCATATTTTCGCAAAGAAACACGGTGGCCAGTGGATACTTCGGATTGAAGACACAGACGCGGTAGGCCGTATTCCCTTTTTACTACCTCTACACTAACACTCTACCCATGAAGACACGCTGTGTTCCAGGCGCTGTCGACGGCATTCGGGCAGCCCTTGGCTGGGCTGGTCTTTCCTACGATTTCGGTAAATGTAGATCACGACTCTGAACATTCAAAGCTCTGACCATGGTACTTTTCTCCGAAAGGTCCCGGATTAGATGGTTCATATGGCCCGTATCATCAGGTATGTGATCATTATTCATTCCATCTACCTCTTCACCAACATATTGGCAGTCAGAGCGTCTAGACTTGTATCGCTCGTACGCGCATCGGCTCTTGGAGGTGTGCCCCATCGCTGTTGTGGTGTTTTTGCTTCTCAGTTGCTCTTGCAGTCAGGCCACGCGTACCGGTGTTTCTGTTCTCCAGACAAGCTCGCTGCTACGAGGGAAAGGTTGGCTCGTACTGGATCCAACTCGACGTATGACAAGGCATGTCTTCATCTCACCGAAGAAGAGGTTGCGAGACGTGTTCGTGCCGGCGCAAAGTCCATTGTCAGGCTCAACGTATGTCATCGTACTAGTTTCGGCCCTTTTCTGGACTGTTTGCCTAGGACGACAGGCTCCCTCAACGCATTTCAACACACGACATTGTATTTGGAGATCTGCGGGATGCTCATGCTTCTCTGCCAACCGATCCCGTCCTTCTCAAGTCTGACTTGTTCCCTACTTACCACCTTGCTTCTGTCGTTGATGATCATGAAATGGGCATCACGCACGTGATCCGAGGAGAGGCAAGTCTCTTGTTTGTCCAGGCGAACCCCTCCTTACACACGATCTCTTAGGAATGGCTTCCGTCTCTTCCGCTTCACCTTGACCTGTATTCTTGCCTGTTGTTCAAGCCGCCTCAATTTGCTCATCTCCCCATATTACTGAATCCAGATGGTTCCAAGATGTCAAAACGCAAGGGTGACGTTGCAGTCCTGGAGTTTATGGTATGTTGCACAATCATGTTCATACCTCTCTACCTGACATTTAACCAAAATATCAGAAAAGAGGGTGGGAGCCAGAGTCGTTGATCAACTGGCTGGCCTTGGCAGGCTGGGGGCAAGCCGCGCGATCTTCATCAGACTCGGCTGCCCGAAGTCCAGAAAGCACGGCTATCCTGACGCTGCCAGAACTCATCGAGCAGGTGCGCCTCGAATATCCTACAGTTGGTATATTGACCAAAGTCGGAAAAAAAGTTTGATCTCGCATCCTTAACGCATCGTCGACAAGTCCTGGAGCCTGCCAAACTCGAATACCTTAACAAACACCATCTCATGCGAAGCTGGAAGAATGACCAAGGAACGTTATATCATGCACGTAGAATACAAGATTTCGTACGAACTTCTTTCCCGTCCAGGTAAATCACGTCACCTGGTTCTGAAATGCACACTTGTTTGACATTTCTCGACAGTCAACAAACGAATTCCGAACACATCGCCAATGTCATCCATGTGTTACAGGTGAGAATATCGGCCCGTGTCGATAACCAGCTCAGTGTGCCCCCTCATGCGTGTCCAGGGACGGATAACTATCCTCCAGGACGTACCCAGCTTAGCTCCTTACTTTTTCGTTGATCCAGATTATTCGACGCCCGAGGCGCAGCTCATGCGTCAGTCGATATCGAATGTCGATTATCGTGAGTACCGCACACCCCCAAACTTATCCTAAACCACATACGTATACCCCTTCTCTCCCCATCCGAATTACAGGTCGTACGCTAGATATTACTTTCCGCCGCCTTGAAGCCGAGCCAGACACGCGCGGCGTTGCCAGTCTTTCATCGCTCGTCCACGCCGCCTGTGATGCGACTGGACTAAAGCAAAAAGTTTTCATGACGGCGCTTCGGCATGCGTTGACCGCCATGAAGGTCGGCCCTGTATTTTCTCATTTACTTTCCTAATCTTGCTTCAGACTGGTCCAACCGTCCCAGAAACAATCGACGTACTTGGCCTGGAGCGAGCTGTGCTCAGACTCAAGAATGCCCTTATCGTCGATGGTCGCACAATCCGGCTCTGAGTCTTTCAAATCTAAGCGCGTCCATCCGAGTACAAGACATTGTAACTACAGTACAAAGATGCGAAAAAATGAGACTATTCTTCTGACAGACATGGATGAATCATCATCCTCACAGCATCTCCCATCCACCGCTGTCGGCCGTACTCTCCAACTTTCGTGCGACGGCTGTCGGAATACCATGGTTGAGCCACGTCTTCCGTATTTCCTCCCATCGCGAATTGTGGATGTACTGTCTTCGCCCCCGTCTATCAGAATGAAAGGTTGCAATTGAGTAGTTGAGCATGTTACGATGCCGAGCACGCAAACCGCACCTCATCGAGATATCGACTTCTCCATGCACGTCCAAATATGGTGACTGCGCAAACGTCCCATTGTTGGCACAAAGGAAAAGCAACGAACATCGCTTGACGATGAAATACAACCCTATCATGCCACCGCACCTGAAATCGCCGTGTGGGCATCATCAAAGCGCAAAAGGGATGATACAGTTTGACGTACTCTCTGGTGTGCATGTTACATTCCCCTCGGCCGTTCGCGTCGGGGTCCGTGCAACAATGACTGAGCATACAGCACGTCGTACCACATATAAGACAAATAGCCGCGTCGGTCGGTACGGTATTGCACCGCGCACACCGCATCACCTTCTCTCGCCCGTTGAATAAGTTGTCGAGCACGATCGGAAGGCGCGCCAGGCGATAGACTGCGGGATAGTCCAGGACGACGCCACAGTTGAGCTGTGATGCTGCATGGGAATGACCATAGTGTGCACACCAGCCGGAGAGCGCGTTTTGAAGTGTGTCTTGGTTAGGTAGATCCGATAGCGGCGGAATATGCAGCAACGTGAGAAGACGCCGGTATTCGTTGTCATCTGCAGCACCAACCCCAGACGGTGTCGTGAAAGCATTCGGGAGAACAGAACGGCATAGAATAGCGGCACGTCGGAGGAAAGGCAGGGTGAACGCATACAACAATTTTTCGATCCGAGCTTCGCCAAACATCTCAAACACGAGCGTTGCGGTGTGCTCAAACACGGGGGAGTGACGGACAACGGACATGAAAAACATCCGAACGTCGCCAAACATTTCTGCGTGGCTTCGAGAAGTGATCAGAACAGAATTGCATGACCGCGCCTTATTCAGGACGTAGACCATTCCGATGACAGTACGTGCTAGGCACGCATAGTAACACAGCACCAGAACGTGCTGGAGCATTTCTGGAGCGACGGCAGCTGTCTCGATAAGCACCGTGAATGGATCGCGGAGGAGCAAGGGATACGAATACGACGTGAGAGACGTCCTGCTCCACTCTGGCAGTAGGCGTTTGATAATGGCCTGTTTCACCGCCTCCTTCCCACCGTCTGGTCGTCCTTCCAGCTCGATCTTCGCCAACGAGGCCAAACATCCAAGCAAAGACCGCACCATCCGTCCTTGGGCCTCCGTCAAGCCATCCGCAACGTTCGTGATCGCACTTGTCCCGCGCACTGCTATCTCGATCGAGGAGATCGTGTAGCCGATAAGTTCCTCCGGTAAATAGATCCCAGACCCCCTCTCCCCCGGCTCGGGCTCCGGTCTCTCTCGTAGATGACGCGTCTGCTGCGAGAAGACCTTGGCTGCGTTCATCACGCTGTCCAGCATTTTGAACGTCTCGAAGTTTTCCCCGCGCCGAATCTGTACGAGATAGTTGGGATCTTGCGCGCTCCAAAAGACGAACTCGCCCGTGCCATTCCGGAACTGCAATGAATCCATAACTGTATCGGGTTTGGACTTGAGGATCGATATTCCCACCGCGCGGATCCAGTCGGGGAACGGGACGGTAGTGGCTGGGAGCGTCGATGGCTGAGAGATGGGGAGAATGATGTTGCCTAGGCTCTTGCACAATGGACAAATGCATTCCTTGCGAAGAATATTCTCTGGATGGTTTCTTGTTGCATGTGATCGATGACGTTGACGAACGGAACCGTTGTAAACTTGGAAACACTCCGTGTGCATCATATGTCCACACATGGACGTGTGCAAGCCAAAGCGGGTATATTGCGCAGGGAAGCCATCAAAGTTGGGTGCGAACTGTGTGACGTCCTCGTAATAGTTCAGGTCCACGGATGGGAAAGTCGAAGGGGGTGATCGCTGAGATCCGCGATCGAGCGAGTACTGCATTCCCATCAACTCGTTGAGATACGCGCTATGGCTATCGGGGTGTTTCCGGAGCAGACGGCTAGGTTGAATGAGCCCGAGTGTGCCCCACGGCTTTGAGTCGTTGAGATCTTCCTGACATACGATACACGAACCATATTGCACCAGTTCTTCGGGAGTCTCCTCCATCTCTTCGTCTTCTTCATCGTCAACGCCTTCAAAGTTGATGGCAAAACTCGCTTGTTGCGCCTTCATCTGAGCCATGATTGCCTCCTGACGCGCCTTCGCCGCCCGTTTCTTAAGCGTCTCCGAATCTGCGCCAGATTCCACGACTGTGACGACCTTGCGACGCGCCTGCACCTCCTCTGGAACAAACCTGGACATCTCCCTTAAAATCCATCCCACCCGAGCCGTGTAGGGTCTGAAATGCTCCGCATGCTCCATCTCGCAAATGATATCGATCAGATTCTTGCCGTCCTCGAAGGCCTTGAGCGCGGAGAGATGGCTAAAGACCGACGCACGCTCCACGAGCGCGATCATAACAAGGTAAAATGCCTGATCGAGGATCGCCTCCGCGGATTGTGGGGTCGTCCCCGCCGCTTCCGTCAACACAAGAATGTTGTGGATCGCATAGAACATCACTTGGAGAAGTACCTCTGATTCCAAGAGAGACGGCAAGATCGAAAACGGGCCAGTTTCGATCCTAATTGGTTTCGGCACGATTACCGGGTCTACCTCGCCTGTCTTCTTCTTCAACCGCGACTTTAGTACTGCCTCGACTTCTTCACGTCTGTTTCGCGCATAGTGGTAGTAAAACGGGTTGACCTCGTCGTACAGTGCGTCTTTGAGCTCGTAGGAACCTGTATCGGTAGTCGCTTCTGGCGCTCTAAAGTTGGCGACTTGTCTGAGGACGTGTTCAAAACAGACGTCGTCTGCCATACGCTCCGAGACGCGTTTTACGAGGTCTGTGTAAGTGCAGGGTCCGGCCGCAAGTGCGTGGATGATTTCACGCCGAACAGCGTTAGGGAGGGGAAGCTTGGTCGCGCTGCCATTTTCAGTCAAGAGGGTGATGATGACATACAATGCTTCCTCCACCATACTGGACAGCTGAGGACCCTCGTAAATCGGATGGACCACTGCCCCGCGGAAGAATTGGAGGAGCTTAAAGCGGTCAAGGATGCTCACAATGACCGTGTTTGGGTCGAGGATGATGAGGGACGTTTGGAGGATGAACAGATCTTGGTCATAGCACAGTTCGCGAAGCATGAAATCGCGGTAATGTAGTAATTGACCACGTATCGGAAAGCCGTTGCGGACCCACAGTCCAGATCGGATTTGGGCAACCATCGCAAGCACTGCAAGACCAGATTGAATTCCCAGTTGGAACGATGACATTGTGAAGCATACCTCGCAAGGGGAAATCAATCAGCGTGAGAATAGAATCCTCTGTTGCGATTTGCATGAACAAGTCCCGCACGCTCGCAACGCCCACTCGACTCAACGACTCTTCCGAAAGAATGTCGACATTCTTCAACAACTCTGCCAAAAGCCAATGCAACGAGTGGTGGAAGCTGACCCAGCCCTCCAAGACGTCAAAATCCATGATAGTGTATTCAACGTCCCCGAAGAGAACGTCGTGGTTTGCTGGCTTTGCGAACTTGTTCTTGTCGAGCTTGTCGTTCGATAGCGTGCATACTGAGAGAATATCGCTCACGACTATCGAAATGGCGTTAATGAATTGTGATGGCGTCGCCCAACTGAAGGCCTCTCCGTAAACCTTGATGACGCGCGATAGGGAGAGCGTGACGTTAAAGACGCTTATCCAAGCGTCCGTTTCGTACTCGACGTGATTGGTGGCTGCACGTTTATTCGGATGGACGCACATGAAGAGTTGGCAGACCTTGGCAAACTTGCGAATGAAGGAAGGATTTCTGGCGATGAGCTGCTGAACAGGTTCATTGTGGCAAAGATATCGAAGGTCACTAAAGACCGGCATGAAGCGCTTGGACTTGAACGGGAAACTGTCAACGTCCAGTTCTACGGCCTCAGAAGCGTTCGCCGGAGCGTGGAAGATACGTTTGTTGGCGATTTGATTCGTGAAGAAATCGATGATGATGTCGAGCAAACGTGCGACGAGATCATGATATCGAACGATATGACTTGCGACAGATGGGACAGTAAAGAGCTGGAGGGCAAAATACTTTATGGACGTTTCCGCTTCCCTATCGACAAGGAGATAGGCATCCACAATGCGCGGGTACACAGCGGCAAAATGACTCCCTAAAAAATAAGATGAACCGTTAGACACGTTTCATTGGAGAAATGCCAGACCTATAGCAAGTTTGTGAGGGTGGGATAATGTGAGGACTGATGCGTATATCTCCTTTAAGCTGATACGCGGTTTCTTCCATAGCCGAGTATGATATAAAAGCATCCAGTCGATCCTACTTGGATTAGAAATTTCGCTGGGGAGGTCGGAGTTGTTGGATGAAGAACTGAAAATGGAGCCATCTTGGCGTCTAGGGGAGAGCAACTCCGCCGCAATGACCTCGCGGATGATGAGCGTATCGGTTCCAAGTCTACTGCGGGTGAGGTCAAGGAGCCATTCGATGATGACCACGACGACCTGCTCTCTGAAAGTGTCGTATGCGCGCCGAATGGTGACGCCTATTTCGATCTTGGATATAACCTGGGCTATCTCTAGGAGGCGAGGCACATTCGTGTTCATATCAATGATCTCACGCCCATGCTCGTCGATGGTGTGTGCCATTGCCGTCGCTTCTTTTCGATCGCGATTTGTTGTATCGCAGATGAGCTGAATGACTTCGTCGAACGAGTGTTTGTCGTCATTCCATATGATCACCGAGTATTGGTCTTTCTGCATGGGGTCCGCAGTGGGCTGCAGCCGAAGGTCTGCTTCTTTCGAGGGGACGCTCGGTTCCTCTGGAGAACAGTCGAGGGTGTCGAGGAGAAAATCAAGGGCATAGCCGATGGTGCGACCCATGTTTTCCCTGAGTTCCGGAGGGAAGGCAGCGCGGAATGGATAATGAGGGACGGGAGGGATGTCTACTTCAGAGATAGACCTCGGGAGTACTCTTGGGGTTGTGTCAGAAGCGGAGACGGAGGAATCAAAGGGCAGATCGGAGTCGTGGAGGAGAGGGTGAAAGGGACATTGAATGTTAAGACGCCAAGCTTCAGCATCACCGCAGTCGCAGCAACCTCCGGACTGTTGCGCGATGAAGAAACTGACGTTGTGGTCTTTGTGAGAACTTGCACGGAAGCAGCGACTGCAGAGAACGCAGCTTTCGTCGTGGGCACAGTCTCTGAAGGGAGAGAGTGAGGGAGGAAGGAGAACAAGAGGGAGTTGTGCTCACTTGCATCGGAAACAACTTTCTCCCTTGGTGAATATGTGACCACAAGGACGACCGGGCACGACCGGATTTTCTGAGCCCGCGCCTGCAAAGCCAAGTTCTGCTTGAACTTGGGCGAGCGTGGCGTGCATGGGGAGACTGGAGTTTGAGAGTGGAAGGAAGAGATGGGCATACGGACCCCAGAAAGCATCGTAAAGCTCTGAGAGAATCTCTGCACGAGTGGCAGGGGTGAATACATATTTACGCGAGCCAGGCATTGTTTCGAGGGCGAAGCGGAGACGGGATAGAGGATCGGATGGACGGTCGCGTGGGTTCATGGTTGGGGGGAACTTGGAGTTGAAGAAACCCATTATTCCAGACATGGTTTCAAATGCACTGCTCGAGGAGGACGAGGAGGACGAAGCGGGGTGTGATGGTTCATGCGATGCCAGCGATCCAAGTCAGAGGGACGAGCTCCAAGTGACCGTCGACGCTGGGCTCGGTGAGACTACCAGTTGACTCAAGTCACGTGCGCATAACCCCTGTCTTATCCACGACTCAACTTTCAAACCCATCTCGGGTCTTCTTCAGAGCCTGCGCTCACGCATCGTAGAAACAGCCAAACATACAGTTAAAGCATGTCCGGCAAGACCCATTGATCATCGATATGATTCTTATAAGATGGCCACTTCGGACCGCATGACCATAGAAATAGCCTCGGTACCATTGTATGTGGACGCAGTTTTGCTCATTCAAGTTATTGCACCGGAACCTTACCTTGGCATATGTTCGTTCCAGATGAAACTACCCAAGAATGTATAGGTCTAGGCATTCTCGTGCTCCTATGGATCTGTCACGGTACTGCTATTATTGCTCGCCAGTCGAGAGCTTCCAAGTTCGGCCCTCGTGAGCTAAGTTAGCGTCATCGGCACGAACCACACGGACCGTACACACGCGGTCCGCGCCCGTGGTATTTTGCTGTTGACCCCGTGGTCGTTTGTCTGGTTGTGTACGCGAGCAGTGTTCTCCCGCCGCGTACGTTATCTCCCTTGACGTTCGCTCTTGTGCAGCACCCAGTTCAAACGAGGAATTGTCCTGTATCCGTGTTCTTTGTCCAGTACTGGCCACGGCAAAGTTTTTGAACGCCTCTGAGTGGTTTATGCTTCTAATCGTCTTTGGCATTTCCCTTTTCCACCCACCAACGCATGCACAGAAATTCTGTTCCGCCAACGACGCTTTTGACTCTGGCGGTCATTGCGGGCGAAGCTGATCGCTCCGACTGAAATGGCGACCCAGCTAGAAGCCCCCACGTCATGATGCAGATGTTCCCCTTGTTTGAAACGGCGTTCATTTTCTGATGGATATCACGCCCGGAAATACTTGCGAAACCGACCGCCTTTTTCTCCGCCGTTAGGTCCCGAGTTGTTCCATACAGCTTGGTGTCAGCGCTGCTGTTTACCAACCTCGTGACACCTTTCTTCACGCAGGCAACCTGCCACCGCGATACAAGATATCGGATCTACCGCAAGTCACGCGTGGACTACGTGTGGCCGCGGTACAGCCTCAGTTCAGGCTGTAGTATGGCTGCGTTCATATAGTGGTCTCATTTTGTTCTTCCATACTCATCGTGTTTTCCGCCGTTGGCACATGTGTGCTTGGCTGCCACCACGACTTTGAACCAGTGCTATTAGAGCTGTACATGGCTCATCAGTGGACTTCACCGTGACGGCGGTGATTATTGACATGGTGGCGTACTCGGTCCGCCGCATTGTTGGCCATGCCCCCGATCATGATGATCGCAGTCATTGATTTCAATTTGATTCTGCATTGCACTGTTGTAGGATGTAATTGCCGGTTTAGCTCAACGTAGAAGTTGTTCTGATTACGGGCACAGCAGAGATAAGGTTGACAAGCGCTCGTGGTTCTCTGTGCAGCGTTATTATATCGAATTGAATTGTAAAGGATAAAAACCCTTGTGGTCAAGTTGATACCACGACTTGGGTACATTAATAAATTCAGATACATAAAGCACAGACGAAAACGAACGTTTTGTATGATTATGAAGTGGGTGAGCACTGAGCAAGGGTGAGCCGATGGGTATGCACACGATTCCGGATGATCGATAAGTTATGGTCACATCCCGGGCCCAATGCCACTCGAGCCTATTGCCCCAACGCCACGTAACATGTCTGCGATGACATGCCGTGAACTCGACATCGAAAAAGACTTTCTCACGTTCGAGGAAGGGGATGAAGTGGGAGAGGCCGAGGGTGAGCACGAGTGTGTGGCCGATGAGGGTATAAGGGAAGTGACGTCTGCCGAGACAGAACGCTTAAAGCGCCATGAGAAGCGCTTATGCGTCGGCGAATGGAGAGAGGTGGACGACTGCGAGGGGCTGCGGGTTGAGGGCATCGCGGTAGATGCGGCTACGGATACAGGCTCGGGCGACTGCGGTACCTTGGAGACATTATTCGTAGCAGATGATAACGTGTCTGTTGGGGTAGGTGGAACGAACGAGATTCGAGGTGAAGGCGACTGGGAACCAAGGCGACCGGAGAGGGAAGGGAGCGTGGACAGGAGATTGGGTGATGGCGCACGAGGTGGATCCTCATTCAGTGTCAAGTCCGTAGTGGACTCGGAGAGTTTGGGCAGACTAAGAGACGAAGAGGATGCACAAGGTGGTGGCTCAAGAAATTGTCGTTTGCTTGAGTGTGCGCCAGGAAAGTCTCCTGAACAGGTTGAAGGTGTGGGACTCGTCGCACGACTGTGATTGGCTTGTACGGCCATGAGGGAAGACAGAGATCCTGCGGGACTTGGCGCCGGTGAAGTCGTGGGCGTTCGCTTTGGAGATGGGAGAGGGAACAATTCGTTCTCATTCTCGTCCTCGTCATCTTGCTCTTCTGGAATGCGCGATGTGGCAGGTGCTATACGAGTAGGTGAGGACGGGGGGCAAGTATCTGGGGCGGATGAACTGGATGCGGTAATCTGACATATGAACGGTACCCTGGATTCTTCCTTGGCTGTTGCATTGTCGGAGGGTGCCTTCCGACTGGTTGTTGAATCGCTCGACCGCCGACGCTTGTCTATCTCGTCCACGTTGATCGAGACCCCTAAAGCACCATAGGAAGCAGAAGCGGCACTTCCCGCCACGGTAATAGTACGAGGACTACCATCTACACTCGTGCTCCGGCGCCTCGAGGCAGCACGCGAAAAATGCTCTGGCCACGCGTCACCACCAACGAGAGCAGCCTCAGTAATGGACTCGCATGCCGTACAACACGGGCGCAAGGGTACCGTGACGATGTCTGTGCGAGAAGGAGAAGGGGAGGCTTTTCGTGAAGTGCGGATATGTCGGACCAAGGAGGGAGTGCTGGGACAAGAGGGACCAGAGTGAGGGCGATGCACGAGACACGGCGGAAGAGGCGTGTGATCAGTAGTGCGAGCCGTCGAGTAAGGTTTGAGCGAAAGACTGGGGCAAAATTGGGTACACGGATCATACACAACAGTCGAGAGACGTACGTTGGAAGAGGTACCCGGAGGACTACGTGAGACTGATTCTCTTCAGGAAAGACATCTTCTGGTGGTACAGAAGTAGGGCACGGCGACGACGTCCGTCTCTTCCACAGTGGGAGCGTATACGATTTCGTGACGACTCTTGGCCGTCGGGAGCGGTGTGCAAGATCCGGAATGACGACGCACTGAGTCTCGAAGCGTACAGCGCTACCATGATCATCGAGGGGTTCAATAGTAGTGGACAGAGGTTTTCCAGCAGCTGTTTCAAGCGTCGACATTGCGAAGACAGTGAGCACAATGTTGGGATCAGGGACACGAGGAGACCCTCAGTCAACCATTACAGGGAAAGAATTGAAAATATCATACGATCTCGACAAGCTGATTTAATCGGCTAAGGCACTAGCCGCGTTTCATTTTGCCTTTCTTGTTACGCCGATACGTATTCATAATTCAAGCCGTAACAAACACTCAGTGGCACCGTGACCATGGACTCAACGCGACAGACTCTTACAGCGCACAACGATGCTCCCAACCCTGCTCACTTGCATGCGACTAATGAATTTAAAATTTGCAGTCGAGTTTGAGCGTACTCATGATGACGACTGATAGGTCGAGATTCGACTCGCGGTTTGTAGTTGATATTTCACTTTTATGAGGGCGGCACTGGCCCAGACCAACCGTATTGGTGGTTCTGTATCGAGCGCGGCAGTCCAGGTGTCAGTCACGGTACAACGTTCCACCCGGCGTTCTGGCGCAGAATAGCTGGTGAGTTTCATCTCGAGAACTCGAATATGAAGTGTTGATTCTTACTGGTGGTTCGAGTTCCAACGTTTCATGTACCCTGGGGGAAAATAAATGTGACCAGGGCCAGGGTCAACTGATGGAGTGAGTGGTTGTTCTCGCCATCGTTGGCATAACGAAGTTGCACAGGCCGGATCCATCCTATCTTCTTTACCAAAGATAGTGATTCCCGTCAATCTCTCTATTAGCACCACACCGGTACATAAGCTGCTCCAAGGAACATGAACCTTGATTCCGGCCAAGGTGGTAATTGATATCACGGTTGAAAGTGAATGAAAACAGCTGAGTGCGCGAATAACCACACTTAGTTTGTGGTGGTGATGCGTACTCAAGTCGGGGCAATAATTGCACAGAAGTTTTGTTGGCTTTCATTATCTATCCCTCCGTTGCCGGACCTAGGGAAGAGCCAACCTTGCCGCTGATTTGAACGTAGAGCCGACGGTTTTTGCTGATCGTTATAGTTCGCACCACGGGTTTTGTACCGGTTGTGTCGCATTTGACTCCAGCCATACACCTGTGTCACCACGAATGGGCATTGGTCTCCAGGTTTCGCGACGTTATTCTCAGAGCGCATGTCACCGCCGATAAGGATCCTGGATATTGGTCAGTGGCTGTCATGCATCATTCCGCAGAACCAATCACATTCCACTAAAATGGGGGTTGCCTGATGTCTTTGATTTCATTGGCCGGTATTGCTTTCCAGCTTGACGCCACAGTTGACAGTGTCTTTTCACCACGAGTGATCCTACGATTAGTTGAAGTTCTGGTAACGATAGATATGTGCTGACTCGGAGCTTCAGTCCGGAGAGATATAACCACTTCCATGACACAGAGTCGGGTCAACCGTTGACTGTATCATATTTAGCGACCCCACATGTTCACTGAATCATACGCAGTTTACACGCCGTATCCCAAGTGCCTATCCAAGGAAAGCGATGCGAAAATTCATACACTGGGTTCCGGCGAAATATTTCCTCTCGGATGATTCTACCCGGCTGCACACATGCCTGGGGAACCTAATCGTGTTTTTAGTTCTTTTCGAAGTTCCTCAGGCGTCCTTCGAGGTTCGGTTCCGCACTTCGAGCTTTCATCCTTGTCTGACGACAGAAGAACATTTATTAGTCTCGAGGGACATCGCAACGTTTGAATTTGGACGCATTTGAATCATTCTCACGCAGTATCAACCTTGTCCTTTTCTGCGGTCCAGACCAATGTTCAACGTTCAACACCAGGTCTCGGTAAGTACAACTCAGCCTGGATGGCTCTGATCTATGATGCGGCCGTTCCCACGTCCCTGAAGAATGTCGTGTGAGACAACGTCGAGCCCTCCTAATTTATGTAAGATTAGCCTTCGCTCACTCCCAGGTGCTCGGCCCTGCAATGCCCCTTAGACTGAATAAGTAGGTGTCGTGTGCTAGATATCGTGAAACAACGAATTTAGCATCATATAGAAGACATACCAATGCCTCGCACGTACCAAGAACGGATAGCGCTGGTGTCCTTCGTTCTCGCACACATTTTGGACACCGCGTCTGAGAACATAATTGAGAATTTGAGCAATAACGAGTTCTTTCCACAATCATACGTTTCGCTACGTTTGGCTTCTCCCATGCAACTTTTTTTTTCGAGTGTAACGTTCATCATGATATTTCGAACTGCGACCGTATATCAAACCCTTCAGGTTGGCGTGCTTATCGCAGACAGCTATGTAACCCTGTTTGGATCAGAGATAGAGGCTATACCGACCCCTCTAGAAGCTTATTCCCCCAACTTGGATGTACTAATCCACTTTTATGATGCCGTGAGAATTGTTTGAACCCTTGATGGCCGACGGATTCGGCCCTCGCCCTGTACCAGCGGCTCCGTAGTCATTGGTCCGTGATCCAGCTGCTGATGCTGAATCGTTTCGTTTCCTATGTTCATCAGTGATCACAGCCAACATTTGTATTGGAGCTGTACAGCCAGCACATCAAACCACTTGAAACCAGCTGTTCTTTGGGCGGCCAGCAACGTGGTTAGTTCAACCACTAGTAAGCATGTACGTACGCTCCCGATTTGAGCTTACCACATACTCACCTAAATTAGTGGACGATAAGACGTCCGACACGGGTAGATAAGCATGTCGTTGGACATTGGCTGCGTTTCACCCACCAATTTTTTTCGGATCCCAGTCCTTCTCTACACAGGAATGCTTATCAAACTTCCGCTAAACGACCTATATTTCCTTCGTATGGCAAAATGCTCGCACCATCTCCTGAATAGATCTTGATCCCTCCCACCTACAATCCACCATTTATGTCTGCCCGAGCCTTTCCCTGAGCGCGAATGCAATCATTGACCCCACCTACCATTCGAAATTCGCTCTCCTGCACCATCCAGTCTTGTATGGCTCAGGTAACAGTGAGCGTGGTCCCTCACATAGTATGTTCACCACCGTCGAAGGCGAAAGGAAACTTGTATGTACGTTCTCCCGCTTTTCTCTCTTGTCATTGCGGGTTGTTCATCGTCCTTGTCTTAGCTCTCGTCCGGTCGGGGGGGATCAGGTAATATTCGGCGCTTGCAGGTCCCCGTCAATGGCGAGCAGTCTGACCATCCGCTTGTCGCTTCAAGTTGGCCGCAAACACGTCGGAACTCATCCACCGCGGACACCAAATCCGTGCGTTCAGAGCTGCCAACTGCACGCCGTGGCAGTGTCGAACAAAAACAATTCATGTCTAGCGGGCGGGGCGGCTCTGGAAACATCCAACCTTCAACATCTGACTCGGATCTAGAGGCTCACCCTTTAACGGCCTCCATCCTCAGTCAACACAGTGCCATGCAGGCGCAGTACGAACAGTGGGTAAGGAAAGGCCATACTGAGTCCAACGTAGTAGTGAGTCGTCCCACACTGCCCATCCACGCAATTTTGATGTCTTGCTCAGCGCTCATCGGGTCGTGGCGGGTCCGGTAATATAAAGGATGTGCGTCGGAGGACTCGCTCACAAGGGGAGAGTACTGCACCGAAACGGCATTTCTTTACGACCAAGGGTCGGGAAAGAGGCGCAAAAAACCGTAATAGTGTCACGGAAGCACTTGCCAACCAGGAGGATAGGAACCTGGACAACAGGTGTGTTGGACCCAGATGTACTTTCGGTGCCGGTATCGGCTCAACGGATACGGTCCTAGAACAAGTTATGTCACGTGCTCCACAGGAGGTTCTAGTAACTTGGACGCCCAGGCCCGACGACATAGTCAAGATAGTCGTATCAGCGACGCGGTGGCGTCGAGCATCAATTCGGTGGCATCCGACCCTTTTTCCATCGGAGAAGCTATAACGGGGCGCACAAGAAAGAGACAAACTTTTTCGATCCGCTGGAGTAAATCGCCATCGTTAACGAGCTCCATGGCATCGCCAGGGTCGCTACGTTCTGATTCGCACACTGCCAGTTCTGGCGGGAGTTCTAGAGTATACTCACACACGTCGCTCATATCAGAGGACGAGCAATATGTTTCTTTCTTAGATTTATGATACCTTCAGTCCTGTCGTCTTCCCTTATATTGATCTTCTTCTGTACGAAATTGACTTACATATAGGATGTTTACTATTCAAGGAGGAACAATGTATGTTAGTATGTAGTGTAGCGGCTACTGGATGTTATGAATAGAGGACTGTATTGGTTTTCAGTCGTCCTGCCACATCGAGTCTTTCATGCTCACGTCTTTAGATTATTCCTCGTCATCGTGGCAGTAGTATGAAAGGAGACAAGTGCCTCAGTTCGAATGCATGTTATCCTCTTCGGAGTCTGCATGCTGATGCGTTTCAAGTAGCTGGCTTTATTGTAACCTGAAGAGAACAGTCAGTATCACCCAGTGAGATCAAGACACGCGGATGTGGATGATTTTCCTGAATCGTCCTGTCAATGGCTTGCTTTTTTTGAGAGAGGTACAACGGCATCTGGCAACCGCTTAAGCTGGTCCCAGACAGAACGACACAAGTCAAGGTCGCGGGTGTCACGGCCACCGAAAAGGCACTCAGGCACAATTCAGTACGACCGACTCGGAAGTCGCTAAACTTGGCTAGCTCGCGGTCCGAAACGGTAATGATAAGGGGCCGAGACCTTGACGCCTAAGTACTCTGCAGGAGGTAATCTTTACGGAGACTGTAGTACGTGAGGAGCCTTTCGACGACTCACGTGAGTACTGTGGGACTAAAGCCACTAAGCAGACTCGGGGTCTGAGGTCACCGATCCGCTAAGCCCAGTCCCCTCGATGGCTTCTTCCACCACTGCCAGTCGTCGAACGTTTTCGCAAATTTGTAGCGTCTTCCTCTTCACTTTGACTTGGCAGCTTTCTAACCTCAATTCGTCCCCCTCCTCCATCGGTGATCACTCTGAATAGCGGAAGCTCACGGCCCTGACTCTCCTCAAGCCGGATATCTATTCCTTTCCTTCCAAGAACGATGGTGACAGTTATGAGATAGTTACAGACTTGGAGAATCATCCGACACCATCACCCGAGCCCACACGCACCACTGCCAACCCTCAGAAGCGACACTCCCTGATGCAGCCGCACAGCGCCTTTACCACAGCTGGTGAACGCTGTTACCCAAGTTACTAGCTCAGTCTTTTTTACAATTCCTTCGTCTGGTATGTTCTTTTTCATGCACTGGTTCTGATCGTTTGCAAAGCCTTCCTGGCAGCCTCTGATGTACATTAGGTGTGACCGTTCCTCCTCTCGACTTGCTCACGGCCTCTCGCGTATCCTGCTGGTCTGGAGGGACTACTGGACTTCTAGATCGGTCTGATGCGTTCGTCGCGCCGTTGTTACTCTCTCCATCGCATTCGGAGCACCCCTAAACACTGCTAGTGACTCCTGGCGCGTGCTCATCGCCTCCCGGGTCGTCTAGGCTGTTCCGAGCCTCCTCAGGTAAGTTCTCCTGCTCCCTTTACTCGGAGCGTTCGCACTCGCGTTCTGATGCGCTTTGTAGCCTCCTCTGCCTCTTCCTGGCATCCTCACCACTGCTACGTGGTCCTGTTGCATCTGTCGCGTTGCACGCGTGTTCGACGTGGTTTGGGCAATCCCTGGCCCTAAGTCGGCCTTCTTGCTGTTCTCCAACCCTTCGCGTGCACCAAATGATGTGTTCCTAAGCTCTTAGGTCGATTCCTCGGACATACATTGTCATTGGGTACTCCCGACGCATCCATCTTACCACTGGTACGTTTTGTGTTGGAGCTCGCTGACCTTCTGCTCTACCCCCCAAGCTCGACACTCTGGGGTTGTCTAGTCACCGTGCTGGCTCGTCGGGTGGTCCGGGTGGTCCGTTGGGCACTTCAGGTAAGCCATTGTCGTTGTACGGGGTGCGCTAATGGTCCGCTTCAGCTCGCGACATCGATCGCTGGTGTGCCTTCGCACTCGCACTCTCCCCCCGATTAATTCGTCGTGGCCCAATCCCATGCCTTCTGCGTTTGTCTACGTGCTTTCGCGCACTCTTCCGACCTCTCCGTCTCCCTTCGCATCTATGCGTCCACACAACGCCCTCGTTACTGCCCGTCGAATTGTATAGCACCCGTTCCCACTCGTGGATCGTCGCTCCACTTCTGTGGCCTGTCCACCGTGTCAGGTGGATCGCCTGGAACCTCTGGTAGAGGCGGTTCATCTGTATCACCCATGCCCTCACCGACCTCTTGCAGCGCCCTCCGCATTTTCTCGACCGTCTCGACTCTCGCCTCGCCTGCCTGTTCTCTCTCCTGAACTCTGGTTCATCGGGGCTCTGAAGATTCTGTTTTTTTTATTGTTCAGTATCGTCTAGATGCGCCAAAAGAGTAGTTGACGAACCCAAGGGCAGAGGGGTGGTGGCGGGCTTACGCCAATTTCAGCAGTTTAAACTGAGTTCAAACTTCAAGTTCTGCCCTCGCATTTGCAGTTTGCTGTAAGTTGCTTGGTGTCTTGATAGGACCAATCAATTAGTCGGAGAACGTCGGAGAGAGAGAGAGAGAGAACGGTCGTTCTGATCACACGGCGCTTTCCTGATGCGGACCTTCACAACTTGCTCGGGATCAAAAAAATAGAAATTCTGCGGTAGCAACAGACGGAGATGGTACATTGCTATTCTAGAACCTCACGCCAATTCGAAGTTTAGGGTAACTGTAGCTGTGACGACTCGTATGCGCCGCGGGCCAATTAGTGTAGGCTTCAAAGCTCCTCCTTTGCCAGGCACCTCTGTACGAGCGCCAGAGCCTCCTTGGGCTTATCATACGGAACCTAACCCCTAAATCAGCACCATATCTCAGCAAACGACGACAGGCCTACCGTATGTCCTTGCGAACGCCTCTTGTCCAGTCCATGGCATCTTGAGCGTCCAACGCTTGTTGCCAATCCAGTCACAGATCCAGTCATATGTCCCGACATAAATGAGTGTACGTACGCCGCGTTCGAGGAGTGCAGAAACATGGATCTACGTCTCGTGGAACCTGTCCTGAGCGTTGTTAAACACATCGGAGACATCGTTATTGCAGGAGCTAAAGTTTGAGGTGATGGATGGGTCGACGCCGAGCAACGCACGAGTCGAAGGGGAGGTATTTCGATGTTTCTGGAAACCCGGTCATAATGGTACATTAGGCAAGTGACATGGTTCCTTACTTCGTAACAGGGTAACAGAGGCTGTCCAAACCACCTTCGCATTTCTTGCTAATGTCGTATGGATTCATACCTATAAGTATTAATCAGGAAGGATCAATGCAATTAAAGCGAGGAACGGGCTAGAAAGTTCCTTGTCGCAAAAGTCACGAACGGAGCCGCAGCTCAATGCACCGTACTGGTGGTTGCAAGACTAGAGTCCATTTTTGGCACCGAGGCAACTACTTCCAACATCAACCGTGATTCTCGCAGGAACGGCGAACACTCACAGCCTGCTTCATCCGCACACACGAACTGTACTATCATTGAGTGCAGGTCTCCCATATTTTTTACTCGACTCAGCTGATGCTCGCAATCTGGTATACTGAGGCAGCCGTGCACTGCATGTCGACGTATGACGGGGTCAGCGTGAAGTAATCTACAATACCGTTTCCTGTTCACCAGCGTTGGTTAGTCGAACCCAGGGTTGGAATTTCAATATATCAATCATGACAGATTGCAGATTTATGGGTGTCAATCCGGCAGTGGCCAGCTTGGCATTTTGATCATACACTTCGGCTACAAAGACAGGGATATAACGATGCTGGCGAGACATTTCGCTCGATGTCTTGACAACACCTGATCCTGGCCGTTTATTGCAGTACATATGATAGTTATCATCTTACCTTTTTGCAGGAACTACGATAGCGTGTTTTACAGTAATTCAAACCACATCTTGCAGTATCACACCTCGACATGTCTTGCAATACTACCTGTTTACCGCCCTTGCTGTGTCTTGAACCCATACTTCAACATGTCCTGCAGAACTCCGTACTTCAATCTGTCTTGCAATACCTGCTTACCACCCGGGCCCTTCCGTGTCTTGAACCTGCACCTCAACGTGTCTTGCAATATCTGCTTATCCAGG
Organism: Tylopilus felleus; assembly: GCA_038091295.1. Classification (NCBI taxonomy): domain Eukaryota; kingdom Fungi; phylum Basidiomycota; class Agaricomycetes; order Boletales; family Boletaceae; genus Tylopilus; species Tylopilus felleus. The sequence continues at coordinate 528 of JBBPOE010000174.1, read as the reverse complement.
TCACCCTGCATGTCTTGCAGAACACCGTACTTCGACGTTTCTTGCAATACCCACTTGCCACCCTTGCCATGCCGGTGTCTGGAACCTGCACCTCAGCATGTCTTGCAATACCCACTTATCACACTGGCCTGGCATATCTTGCAAAACACCGTACTTTGACGTGTCTTGCAATACCCGCTTGCTGCCCTTACCGTGTCTTGCAATACCCTCCCGCCTTCAATGCTGTGTTATGAGCAGACTTTTACTCTCCCTAGGTTCACTTTGAATCCTAATCTAGGGTTTCAAATAAGGAAATCAATCCCCTATACAACTGTCAAAGCACACCATATGGCAGTCTTGGACTGCCATGTCTGACAGGGCCTTCAAATTATTATTTCGGTTGATTGTTGACATCACTGATGTGGCAGTCTTGGACTGCCATGTCTGACAGGGTCTACCCATATGACTTGAGGTTTCCGCTAGTGGAAATGGATGGATGGACGGATGGACAGATGGACGGATAGTTGGACGGATTTGGACGGACAGTGA
>JBBPOE010000173.1:0-45264 GCA_038091295.1 Tylopilus felleus | reverse complement strand
CATCTGTACTGCTCCAAAAGCTGAGGTTCCGAACACCCCATTCACGTGTTGATCGATGCAAAGTCGGAGGATGTTGTGCAGGAGCACGACGTGTAAGACCAATAAACAGAAGGAGGAGACATACATAGTTGAGCAATCCCGAGCCGCTATTCAAGTACGACCTCGCTGCCTGACTCGGAGTGATACGTCACCTAGCAAGGAGATAGGAGACGGAATGGTTCAGCCGTGGATGGGGTTGGCGAAACAACACAGGCAGGCGTCGATATAGAAGATCGCAGGTCCGGCTTTCTGCTCTCACGAACAATGTGGTGCGTCCATGTCGATTCCAAGCGATGCCTAGTCTGGGAATGAAAGGTTTGCGTAGGACGTCGCCTCAGTGGACTACCTTGGCCTCCCAATTGATGGACCCGAATGAGGAACACGTTAAGGGGTCCGTTGTACTCGACACTCCGTCACTCGATTTTGGTACCCATTTGGCCTCTCAGCGACGCTCGCCGATCTCCTAACCGTTCGAGTCTTTATCCTGTAAATAGCTAGCCTCCAAAGGCGACCCAGTCTAGACGATGCCAGATCTTTCACTCCAAAAGCCAACGTCGAACGTCAATCCAAGTCCCAGTTTAACATGTCACGGAACAGGCGTCGCCCGCGATCCGAATCAAACATCGAGTTAGTAGTCCTTCGGAGAGACACAGACTCATCTATATATGTCAACATGAAAAAGGTCGGACAAGCGGCGTCCCGATCGGAATGTCGAGTCTCTCGACAGACTCGTCTGTAAATGTCAATCGACGTCAAAATGGAGTTCCGACCACTCCCACGTATGGGTCTGCCGTACCAACGTTCCGTTGGTTCTCCACCAGTCATAGCGCTGCGATTTTGGCACGAGGCAGCAGTTGACGTTATCAAATTTCAATCGTCAACGCTAACCTATGTGACATTCATTTCAGCTGTTTGACAGGTGGCGGCGTAACATACTATGGACAGCGCACTTGGAAAGCAGTTTATGTAAATCGACTACAACATAGACAGTTCCGCTTTCCAGCGCGGACAACACGTCGAGTACTTGGTGCACACCGGCGAACAAAAACAATAACACGGTTTTCGTCTCCCCCACGAAAAGAGGAACACAAATGCGAGGCATATATGTAGTAGCATATGTATGTATGTCAAAGGATCGAAACCCGTTTCTATCTCACCTAATCCAGCGAGTTTTTTTCGTATCAGTCGGAGAGGGATGGGGAAGGGTAAAGAGGGGGTGGGGCATAGCGAGTGAGGTATCGTACCAAAGCAGCATTTCTAAGCAAAACACGTCCATGAAGCCTAAGCTAAAATCGTCACAAACGGTTTTGCAATTGACAAAGAGAGAGCGGAGTGAGAGTCATCTAACACTGCGAGACAAAGAGCACGAAACGAGAACGAAAAGAGTGCAACCCCGGGGGATCCAGTTAACTCGAACATGCGCTGTAAAACGTCGCCGAGGTCGACACGGTGGACATGCTGTCCTGACTCGGATGTCTCCCAGCGTTCAAATCGTGCGCCTTGCGAAACACCGAAACGTGGTTCTTGACCTGCTTACTGTCCGAGACGGCGATGGTGGTCGACGCGACGAGGTCGCGATCGTCGTCCTCTGGGAAGCTCACTTCATCGAACCACCCATAAACGTGCCATCCAGATGCCCGCTTGCCACGCCCACCATCCAAATCCAACCCACCGACATGCGGCCCCAGACTCGCAGGCGACGCAGGTCTCTCCACGGGTGACGGCGGTACGCTCTCCTCGAATTCGGGATCCAACGGACGAGCGACCGAGGTCGGCGTCGGCCATGTTGGGGATGCACTTGGTGTAGGCAATTGCACGTTGTGCTGCGCCTCGACCGCCTCTGCCTTCGCGAGCGTACACTCGCTGTCAGGTCCCTCGGCGGACTCTACGGTTGGTGTGCCGACCCGGACCTTGAGCGGCATGCACAGTGTCCAATCATCGCCCTGAAGTTCCTCCAATTTCTGCTCCGAGTTGGATTGGGGCGTCAGCAATGGTGACGGTACGATCTTGTTCCCGGGTGTGTCTATACAGAACGGGAGTGACAAGGTCCAGTCTGCGGATGGTGCACTCGAATCGAAGCTCGACAACACTGGGGCAGAATGACGCCGTTCGCGAGGAACCAGCAGCTCAGAACTGGATATGATCATAGGACCAAAGTCAGAGCAAGAGGTGGGATGGCCGAGGGTGGCCGCACTCGACTTGCGTCTGGGCTTGCGGACCGTGCACGCGTCCACGTTCACGTCCGCATGGATCTGGACACGTTTCGTGCCCAGCGACGCGGTCGATTTAGATCTTGCACCGAGTAATAGAATGCTCTTCGTACGGCGAACTTGTACGTTGTCCGCGGCTTCGATGACGCCGATGCTTGTCGGTCGTTTCAGTTCATTAGGGCGATTGATCTCCGCTTTCGACGGCGAGATAGGGAGTGACGTTTTGCCGGTGAGGGACCTGAGGGCCTTTGTTGGCGATGCTGGTGGGCTAGGAAGGACCGCGCGAACAGTGTTGACCCAACTCAGTCGCGAAGGCAAACGCAAACCGCCTGGGGGTGAAGGAGGCAGTGCGGTGGCAGGGTTCGTCAGCGCTCCGGCCATTGTTGAACGGGGCGGTGATGATATTACTGAATTTGGACTCATATTCATTTTGCTCAGGAGGGGAGGAAGAGGGGGGACTGGGGGAACGGACGATGGTACAGCAGGTAAAGGACCTGAGGGAGGTGGTCGAGGGAGAGGTGGCGGAGTCTGTGAGCGCGACATCGCCCGCTTGCGCTGCCGTGGTGAGAAACCCGCTGGAAGTCCTGATTCATGATAAGAAGGCGATGTGATACCTGGTAACATCGTAGAAATGCGTGCATTGGGTGGCGTAGAAGGAGGCACACAGGACGAAGAGGTTCCTGAGTCTGACTGAGTCGTCGGAAAGGCGGGAGATGAGACCCGTGCTACAGGCGACGTCGGGGATGATGTGGAGCGCACGGAGGCTGAAGACTCAGTCTCAGAAGGAGCATGGGGTTCGACACCAACAGCAGGACGCAGTGAATGAACGTTGACGTTACGCGGTGGCACGACGATTGACAGATGCTGTGGACGCCCCCTCTGCGTTAGCGACGACCCGCCTTGAGCAGGAACGACGGGAAACGTTACCCGTGAACCAAATTCTGAAGCTCTGGGTGTGGGGTCTTCGTCAAAACTTCCGGATTCGCTAATAGCCACTGAGTGCGAGGCTTCAGATGCCCGAATTGAGGTTCTTCGACTTGAAATGCCCGCAGTAGGTACGACCGTGCAACTTGCAAGGGCGCTAGTAGCAGCCCCGTTACCAAATATCGCATCCAATAATGGGGTCGCAGCAGCATGGCAACCTGAGGTAGACCGCGGTTGGCTGGCTTGTGGCGGGGAGACCATGACGGAAGACGAGCCTGCGCCTTTCAGTACGTGATAATTCTGGCTCTGTTCGTCAGACTCCCGCGAAGTGACTTGGAAAAACCGCTCATGGTCAGGAAGTACAGAACCAAAGCTCGACGTGGAAGCTGCAGCGAGTGACGAAAGAGGGTATGGACACACGTCAGGGTCGTTGGCTTCCTACCAAGAATGAGTAAAAAGAAAAGATGGACTAGCGGAAAGTACGAACAGTGGCATTGTCCTCATCCTTGGTCGGGCGGTTCTTTTTAGGAGAGCGGGAGAAGGGCCAGCCGATCACCGTACGGGGTGTTTCTGGAAGGTCATCGTAGGGACCGTGTAGATAATCCAGTTGCTGTCCTGGCGTGGGTGTGGGACGAGAAAAGATGCGCTGGAAAGAAGACAGGCTGACATGGGTTTTTTGGGGAGAATGGGGTAAAAGAGTGGTGCCATCAAGGAGTGACTGTGGGGAAGGGGACGCGTTGGCGAGGTCGAGGGACTCGCTGACCAGATGGCTAAACTCCTTCAAGGTGAGCTTGCGCGTTCTGGTCATGGAGGGCGATGGTGGAAGGTGGGAAAGAGATGGAGGAAGCCAAACCCTAGCAGGCGAGGCCAGGGTCGACTGTTTGAAATCCCAAACCCAAGACGCCACACGATTTGTAGATCATGATCATGACGTTCATACAAAGGAGCCAACACAGATTTGGACATGTGTTTCACTTTGGATCTCTACCATCAGTCTCGAGGATCAACGACGACGCCACATACAGACTTGGTCTGACATTCGAACACACCTTGTCAGCCGAGGATCATCAATCGCACGACGTGGGGTTGCTCGACGAGTCGAGAAAGCGCCGCGTTCTAAAAAAAAAACTGACAACTTCCACCGGTTACGCGTCGCTTCCGACTCACACGCGCAAAGTTTTTGTCTCGTTCCCGCCGAGCGGCGGCGAGAACTTCTCGCCTATGTGACTTACAACATGGTCCCCGACGCTTCTCAAGCTCCGAATCTCTGCAAAGCTGAAACGAACACATTCCATCGTACACATTTCAGGAATAAAATAGAACAACGGAGTGGTACAATAAACAATCAAGCCGAAACTAATGGGCCCACACTCACAACCCTGCAGTACTTTCAGTCAAGTGTGTTGCGCAACCGTGAACCTGTATTTCATGTTGGTGCACATTCGTCGATGATGCAGAAGAGTAACCCACGCTTCACTTCTCCAATCTTTGCCAGTGATAGCCTTTTCCTCGCTCTCCGATATACGGCTGACCCACCCAGAAGGATGTCCAGTGTCAATCACAGATGAACGCTTGCTCGATACGAGTTTGAACTGCGACTTGCTCTCAGATGACCGAACGCTGTGCTCTTCCTTATGGCGTTTGAATAACTCAAGGAAGAATGGGTGAGTCCAAGAAACGTTGAAAGCGGCGACGCTCACCTCTTGCAATACTTGGGTCCGATTCGTCTCATCGCTCGACCTCGCCTCTTCCATACGATCTCTTACGGACACCAACTGTCCATCGACATACTCCATTCCAGTCCTTATAGCGCCAGCGATTGCTCTCTTGATCTGCCGCTTAACTAAGCCAGTCGCGAGAGGCTTCATGGTATTGTACAACAAGTCGTGCTTCGAGTCACGTATGCTGAACTTGAGCGAACCGACTTTGACGTGTACATCCTTGACTTTGAAAACAGAGCTTCGATCTTTCCCTGCATAGACGAGGTGGACAACAGCTGTGAGGCCAGGCCCTCCAATGACGACATCGGCCATTCCCGAGTCCATCACCTTTGGGAAGCCTGTCTTCTTGTGGAAGAAGAAGGCGACGTCGCGCATGTCTGCCTGAACCTGAGCGAACGTGAACGTAAACTCATGGTGATGCTCATCAGAAATAGTGCTGTATGGGCTGAACTTGAGGTAGTTATGAGCGACCAAGGTGACAATGTTCGGGAAAAGATTGCGACCCTGGAGGGTAAGATTCTCGAGAACGAGGTCCAACGCATCGTCGGAATATTCGATACGTGGAATTGGAAGGTACCCGACCTAGCTTTCTTGTGAGGCAGGATACGTTTACGAATCAAATATGTGTACCTTGTCCACTAGGGTCGGCACAATCACTCTACGAATGTCCGACCACAATGCTGACTTGAACTTGAGGCTTCCTTCGCTATCGAAGAGCAAGTCGCGTGTCAGCCGAGCCCAATCTTCCCCAAACTGCTTGTTGAGTGGATCGTGGCCCATGGAAGAGAACCAATCGCCTATGGCGTTGAACGCGTTGTCGAAGTGTGCGCGGTACTTCTGGTCCCAGAATTTCCGGCCTGACTCGCGAATGTCTTTGCCCTCACGACCACACTCGTCCCCTAGGACATAACCTGCCTCCAACAATAACTGCAAAGCGTCATCTATGAACAGGGACAAACCTTAGGTCATGGCATACCTTGCGAATGTAAGTATGCAGGCGTTTGAACCATGCACGAAACTCTTCATCTCGATGGGCGTCGTCATTCAGGGCACCGATGGAATCGAAGATGAGGTGCGTGCTCTGGCCATCAGCAAAACGCTCCAGAAGTTCTCGAAGTTCTGAAACTGCTTGTCCTAGAGCGGGGTCCTGAAGGAGAGTCAGAAAGCAAATTCTAAGGGGAAGGGGTTCGAGACATTGATAATTTTACCCGCAGTCTCCCTCCCTTCCTCGGTTATACCATGGCCGAGTTCTGCATACTCCTCGGTGACAGACAACAGCCATTTGATCGCGTCCTGGTAGTCATCATGTTTTTGACATTCCACGATGACTTTCTTACCGCGATAAATAAACTGGTCTCGCCGTTCGGCGGGGAAGTATTCATCGGTCAGAAAGTCTTTTCCGCTCTGAAAGTGTTCTCCGACACGTGTTTTCTGATCTTGGGGTATGCGCTCTGCAAATATATCCTCAAGAAGAGTATCAGACGACCAGAAATATGATGCAATGTGTCAAGATCAACTAACTTTAACACCCTCTTTAACATCCTTGAAACGTTCCCTCAAGTCGCGTTTCTTTTCCTCCGACGAGTGCTCCGATGACGGCCCCGCAGCACCGCTATCCAAAACATGAAACTCGGGTATGTGAAGATACGATCAACTTACTGCTGCGTTTCAGCAAACTCCTCCGACTTTTGGGTGTGTTGTACCTGGTCTGAGGCCTGTTCACCCACCTCGCTAGTGAATTCTTTAGCAGACTGAACTACTTTCTGTCCTTCGCCGAGAGCTTGGCTTCCAGTGACTTCTTCACCCTGGCTCGCCTTGACCACGGGTTCGTCGGCGTGGGGGTGCTGTTCAACGTGAACGTCAGTGTGCGGTATGTCCACGTCAAGGACTGGAGTTTCTCCGGTGCCTTTTCGTCCGCCCTCAGTGACAAACTCGCCCTCGGGAGCAGGTTTATCCACATGTGAAAGCGCCTCTGTAGTCGGTCGAATTGCCTCTGCCGCCTTCGTCGCAGCTTTCGCGAGAAGGTCACGCCCGATGACAGAAAAGTCAGAGAGAAGCTTCCGGACTTCGGAGTTCGTGAGTATGAGGGAAAGCAGTGTACGAAGGTGTCGCACGGCTTTAGATTAGAGTAAATGAGACGCAGAAGCTTGGGAAAGGTAGATGTATGCGCGCACCTACGCGACTATCTTCGGTTAACTTGCTGCGACCGCCCTCGGGGGTTTCACCAGAAGTTGCTTTGGCGATGTCAACATCTGTGGTATCGCGAGTGTGCCAGACGAAGTTTTGGAAGAGTTCATCCGCGTTCTTCTGCTTCACGATGAGGCGGGCTGTTTCAAATATATGCTGGCAATCTCGGATAAGCGTCTTTCCGTCAGGCGACAATTTGTCGACGTCAACGGGTTGAGCATCTCGGAGATACGACAACGCCTTGTCGATTTGGGTGTTATCAGGCATGCGACCTTGCCTAAAAGCCTCGATGACCTCATATAATTTGAGCTAAATCCGCTCTTAGTGGTGTCTCGCGTGCGGTTCGTTTGGACATCACTTGCCTTTCTGTCGACATCGGCTGCCTGTGCCCCTTTGTCTATCGGAGCGGTGACGGAGCCCGCCTGGGGGTGCTCTGAGATGTCCTGAGGTGCGCGAGGTAGAGACATTTGTGCAGGAAGAATTCGAGGAAAGGAAGGGAAAGTGGTCAAGAGATGCGAGCACGATTCCTTATATCCTCCTATCGGCGAGATGACGTCATTGGAAATGAAGTCACAGTGGAAATATACTTGCCTTTTGAGGAGTACCTCGGCGAATCCCGATCCTATGGAAAGCCAGATAGGCATAAGTACTCACTTCCGAGTCTGCGCGACACTGGGCCCTCCGTCATGCGCAGTTTTGAAAGCACCAACGCCAACAAGTCCTTTTTGGGATTTGTTGATTGTTAATTGCCCCGCGAGACCACCCATCGGATCGCAGCGCGGTTATCAGCTGCATCGCTCTGCACGTAGTCCTTCAGAATTTCGTCGAATGGGCACAAGTTGATGGGATGGAAAGCGATGGTTTCTGCAACATGATCAATAACTAATAAACAAACGGGTAAGCGTTAAGTTGGTGAGACTCTGGGGCTAGCACGAACCTAGATTAACGTCCACATTGGCAGTCCCTCCTTTCTCCAGAGCTTGACGGATGGCATCACGTGGAGCCTGAGGAGAGACAACGACAGAAACGACTTTGGCGCTCTTGATTTCAAAGCAAGTCTTGCTATCATCTTTGGCTACACAGATAACTGATACTACGCTCTGTGTTTTTTACTCATACAAGCAGCAGTACTGGGCAGCAGCTGTACGTGGCCCATGGCAGCGCACTGGCAGTTGACATCGGTCTGTTCTCGGGAAGTGATCTATTTCCCGTCAAATTATGTGTATGGTCCTGACGTACGACATCCCCATGCGTTTTCAGTTTCGTAGACTTGGGTGGTCAGTGAGGCTGAGGTGTAACTTGAAGTTACTCACCGTGCTGAAGAGTACCGTTCTCGCAGGATTCCCACATTTTTCGACCGTGTCGATACACGTATCCTTGGATGTCCCCACTGAAAACGGTGTTGGAAAATGTCATTGCAAACTACCGTTTGCAGGGCGCCGAGGACATGATGCGGTGGGTCCGCAGCGAATCCTATGAATGGCAGTATTCCTGCTACTATTGCAGCTACAGCCAACATCTGAGGATTGAAGATATATATGGTGGCACACAGTAGAGCATGCGTGATCGATAGCGGCGGGACCATCATGTATCATGATGGAATATCTGAACGATGGCAGTGGCATTCGAATTTACGATATCATCGCGCGCACGTGTGCGGTCGAGTTCACGTGTAGTAATCATGACTGACTGGCCGCAGGCAATAATAACTCAATGAACGATCTGGACGGGAATGGTGCCTCTCGCCGACAACGACGCTGTCAATATTTGCGGCTGAGCATCGATCAAATTTTTTGCTTGCATCGGCGACCTCTGAATCGAACCCCTACTACGTTCCGACTCGTCCCCAGCCTGGCCCCACTACCCCCATCCATCAAGCTGATCTTGATGGATTTATCGAGGCTGCTAGCAAGCCTGTCTTTGACGACGAAGAGAATGCCTGCCAGTGGTAATGCTGCCGTGGCTACTCGAAGTTGATCAACAGAAATATCACTACGTAACGAAGAAAATGATATTGGCTCTGTGAGATCCAGGACGCGATGTACAGGGACTGGGAACGGAAAATGGGACGCCCGATTTCGGCTCAGTGGCAAGGAGGAGGATGCCTCGGGTGCAGCTACCGATGTGATACCTGACCTGACCTGACAGGAATGGTCACGGTGGGGACCTCGGTTTCACAGTACATTCCAGAAAAGTCTTGGTCAAACACTGGCAGTGAACGTTTGACTTTACATAAATAAATCCCCTGGTCAGGAACCAGCTCAGAGAATATTAAAGACAACGGCGACACGTACAGTGGCGCGATACTTTGGGTTAGCTCGAATGAACATGCAAAGTTTGCAACCTCCGTGGGACACCAGACCCTGGGAGCAACATGTGCATGGCGATCGTACTTACCATTCATTTTCCACAGGCGTGTCAGTGTTCTTTCGAACACTGACCTAGGATGGCGAGCCTGGTAATCGAAGTTCTTCACTGAGTCAGTCGACGACAGTCTAAGTACTCTCCGTTCTCTCGACAAGAAATATGTGCAAAACTTGGTGCGTATGTCAGTTGTGTGAGGACTTAGGCTCGTCAAGAAGGTCCAACATGAGAAGTGATGATTACCCCTGGCACGAATCACACATCCATGCCGTCAGCGTAGTTGGGATCCTGTAGCGACAGGATACTTGGCTCGACGTACTTACTAGTAGCGAATGGAAGTCACAGCTCTAAGAGCATCGACCATTCTGATGATCTGATCGTCGCACTGCACACTTGTCTCATCGTCGGTAAACAGGAATGTAGTCAACCGAAATATCGAACTGGCTGTGCAACCGGGATGTCCGGGGTCCGGTACCGTGTATGAAACGTTCGTCTAGCGAGTGTCGGATTGGGTCGCGAGAATCCAAGCTCGACCGATGTCACCACGCTGCTGTGTCCGGCACACGTTGGGTTCGCTCACGTACCTGAATCCTGATGTTTCCTTTTCCAAACATGCTTGCATGCATATATACTGTCGGGGCTGGATAAGGCGTGGTCCCCAGCGCTTTCCCTTACCCCACGTCCCAACGCTAGACTGCGTCAGTGATGTTTAGTGATCCCGTCAGCTTCAATGGTGGCACTCGTGTCGAGGTGTTGATACAAGTTTTTGGTTCTTCGTGTTGTGGCACTAATACTCTGGATAGGTCATTGCTGTCCTAGCGAACTGCGGGAGGGACACCGACAGAGCCAGGCGAGCTCTCGTGACATGGATTCAACACAAACAAGACAAAGGTCGTACGACCGAGCATATCTTGATAAAACTACGAGATATCGAATCAAAGGCTCGTCCCTATCTCTTAGTTCGAACCAATCAAAATTGACGTGCCTCCAGTTCATCAAGGATGCTACCCTGCACAGTGCTTTCCGTGATGCCAGAGCCGAGACATATCTACCGAGGGCTCCCGATCTTCCACTCCCTGCCTACCTCAGGAGAAAATCAATTGGGCAGAACCCCGAAGCCGTGCCTTCTGTCATCATACCTGACAGTACAGGGCGTAGCTCGATTTCCTCATCATTAGATGAGCTTCCCGCGAATTCACTACAAACCAGTCCTTCAATCTGCCCATCACGCCTCTCGCGGGCCTCCTCACAAGTATCCGAAATCGTGCCTGGGAAAATCAACTCAAGTCAACGGTTGTCACTTCCTCAAGGTGTTTCACGTGTCGCGCAGTCTCGTTCACCGCGAATTCAGATTCCTCGCGACCGGTCAACACAACCGGCGCCAAATTCACCAATCACGTCTTCTCCGGAAGAGTCAGAACTTCATTTCAGATATCGCTCCATGTCTCATCCAGTGGGACCGTCCTCTCAACCGACTGGCCTGATAACTCCAGTTTCTGCCAGTCCCCCAGAATTTTCAAGCTTTCGTGACCAAAATTTCGAATCTCGTCGACATTTATCCTATGGCCTTGTTTCTCCACCTCCTTCCGTACGGGTACAAATTCCCCGTTCCCGGTCGCAACGGAGCTTCCCTCATTCACCACCAACTTCTTCCTCGGACGAGTCAGATTTCCATCCCAGAAGATATCGTCCCATGTCTCAGCCAATAAGACCCATGTCACCAGCTCGCCACCGACTCGGAGTCACGCCGCCAAGAACCTGTCCTCCGGATCTCCCCTTGCCACCTATTCCCTCTGATGACCAGGGTGTAGATTCAGATAGCGTATACTCCATGAAAAGCATGCTCATTGAGCAGCCTCCCACACCTTTGCGATCACCTGCTTTCTTTTCATGCACTCCTATACGCCCACTTCCAATTCAGCCCATCCCCAGTCCTGTTCCAGGATCAGACGAATCTGAGCCCACCGACACCATCGGTGCAGATTCGTTACGACAAAACTGGCGACAATCGAGCGGAGACCTTCCTGTGGACATTGTTGTCCGACAGGATAGCCCGGTATACATGTTCCATGACGAGCACGTTAGCCTAATTGGTATTGGCCCTCCCCCTCCATATATTGATCAATTTGGTACTTATTCCCCTCCTGACATGCCAATGATTGGCGAGTCGCTCGATAGCGTTGTCGATGAGTGCGGTGGTTCCCGCGAGGTTCGAGTTGTGGTCTCCAAGTGCATCGAGTTTGAACGTGGGTACGAGCCACCCTATTGGCAATCCCGTCTCCAGGCTTGTGGGCTGGATTTAGAAGCAGCAAGACACTTGGTGGACGAGATGTGCAGGCAGGTTGACTGGGGTACATCATTCCGGAGATCAACTTGATGTCGATGATTATGTGTTTGCGATGTTTCTTTTCTTTCTTTTTTTTTCTCGGAGTTTCCACTGTTCATACGGATGTAGCATTAGGTCTTTGCACACACTTGGCCCAAGGAATGACACATTGGCCAAGTTGTATATAGTACAGCCAATATTGCCCTTGGTTTTACATTCTGCTCATGCTATTTTTCTGGTTCCTACCTAGCACATACTTCCACTCATTATGCGCCTAGTACCATACACAAGTAATACTACTACGCTCATCGCTGCCCACCATTGTACCTCCAACTCAAAATTCTAAGTTTTTAACTAGTTTCCCACTCATTCACATGATCTCACCCTGGCATCCGGAACGCACAAATACACAGTTTGGTACCGGGAATATTTCCCCACTGAGGGATTCCCGACGTCGCACGTTGGTATGTACACTCAAAGTAAGGATCAAACGAATTCACACAGTGCAAGTTTTACAAACTTCAATCTGTCCAATTATGTCCAGTACGGTGCACCGCCTTGTTTTCTATTCACTAACGGTTTTTCTCCCACACAAGACCCCAAGACCCTACCGCAGAAGTAGGGGAGGGGAAAATCAAGGGAAAAACCATCAAGTTGTTGCCCTTGAATGCGGCGTTCGTGAGTTAACCCCCATGATCGCTGCGGACCCGAAGTCAGCCTGCCAGTGGCAAGTCATTCACTGCCTCCCATTCAACTTCCCATGCTTGTCAGCATAACTGTATTGCTTTATCAGGGCTTATCGTGTATGTTAACGTCAATCCAAGCACAAAGCCTATCTCGTCGCACGTTTTTCGACCCTAGATTCCCAATGCTAATGTTTCCAGTGCCCTGGAAACCGACAGTCTGTCAATGGCCCATCGTAATCTTCGACCTTTACGATGGGGCGGCGCCCCAGTGAACGTGTAATCCATGTACGGTATGCCGGAGGTTTCGGATGATGCGGCGAACTGATAACGAGCAGTCACGACCGGTCGACAACCGTCTACCGTCTCCGCTGACTCAGAGTTTGCGTCATCCCGCCCACTAACTCGGGCTTCTTCTTGCTTGCGCCTCCGACTATCCCCAATGGTGCGGTAATTCATTTGACTGTCGGACCCCACCAAGGTTGTTCCTAAATGAGATACAATGTATGTATTTGCAGGTTCCCGTCGGATGGATCTAGACATGCACTCCAGTTCTTCATTTGGCCATTCGGACATCAGATAATTACGTCCTGGCTCCCCCTCATGATGTGACACCGACGTTTCTGCGTAAGCCTTTAGACACGCGTCGGCGCAACGGCGCCGCGAATCGCTCGTTCGTGAAGCAGTGGCGATGATTTTTGCCCCAATCTCTCCCTCCCACTGCCAGGGTTGGGCCTTCGTCGATGGAGCCGGTGTGAGCGAGTAATGCCAAGATCGATCTTGGCGCTGGCCAAACACCCATTGACTTCGATGAGTCGCCATCTGTGGCGCCTCTTTCTCGTGACGGTCACTGGCAGCAACTTGACGGGACCCCCGAAGGGTATATTCCGACAGATCACGTCCCGCCATTTATATACTGAGTCCATCTCCCGTTACCAGCTGTCGATTCACCCAAATGGCCCATTCGATCGTGCCTTGTGGGATGGCACCACAGCCGACGAGTATGATCGCAGTATGTACGTACAAAGGACGACATACATACCAGGCTTGGAAGTCGTTCCTCTTTGGGGAGGTGGAACGTTCGAGGTACACCCCATGTTACAGGGGTTGACCAACTGTGCAACTACAACTTTCGTGACCTGGGTGACATTCTCACCGGACGATCTTTGGAATATTCACCACCCCACCATTGACAGGGCTGCGAGGCGTTGTCCAGTTCGCGGGATGCGTGTAAATGGCCGCTTGAGTTTGGTGTGATGAGAAGGTTATCAGACGGTGGATATATGAGCTGACGTGCGTTCCTCGCGGTCTTTGTGAGGTTGGTGTCCCACAGAAGGGTCTCGAATCGATCAACGATACGATAGGTGGAGTAAGCACATGTGATATAAAGTTAGCTCACTGTGAGAGACCGTCGCAAGGATAGCAATTCTGCGATTGGGCGAAACGAGGCTAATTTCATTGCATGTCATTCGACGTCAAGTATTATTAATTTGTACTTTTCCGTGTTCTAGTGCTGTACAATGTGGGACAGATCCCCTAAATGCGGGCGGGCCAAGAGATAGTACATACACACACGATCTTTGGGGGATGCTGGAGAACCGGGAAATTTCCGAGCCTAAACTTGGAACAGCTTTCTTAATCTTCACAGTCATCCAATTTGCGTTTCTTTTTGGGGTGGCCGGGGTCATTCGCTGGTAGAAGAGGTCCGTCAGCGCGAGTGCCGATACTGTTACGAACGCCATGCGGTTGTGTCCTAGCGGCAATGCTGACCGAACTCCTGAGCGCATAGACCGGAGTCAGAGGTGCTGCTGTCGCAGAAGTCTCTGCATTACCCATGTCCACCGGGTGCTCCGTCGGTAAAGATTCGGTGTTGTCAGTGGTAGCTTCCGCATTCGGAGCCAGTGACGTATTCCCACGTCCTTGTCCGCAACCAGGGCCACGCCCGTTGCGAGGACCTCGAGGTCGGGCACCTCGGGAACGTAAAGGCATACGTTTCCTATCCGTAGTATCTGATACGTCCGCTGGCGTATTTATCTGCGAAGACGAGCTATTTTTCTCACTTGAGGTCGACTCGGGATCGTTCGTCGCGGGGGCCGCCGAAGCTAAGAAACCCGGCGGTGGGAGTTTGATCTTCAAGCGGGACGGTGGGTCGACGGTGAGTTTTGATCCTGAGGAACCGGAAGCTTTCGGAATGTCCGTTGAGGAAGAAGTACTAGGTTCCGACGTGGAGGTATCATTCGATTGCGAAGGTGTGGTTCCGGCCGTCGACGATAAGATTGGAGGAAACCTAAGGTTTGACGACCGTAGGGGACGATGTTTCATGTGCTCGGTTGTCGTTTGCGGTGGAGGAGGCGACACTGCATTGGTTTCAGCCTGCGAATTCGCGACTGGCTCCGTACGCTGAGAAGATGGTTGTGTGGTATTTTTCTTTTGATGCGCAGGTGGGACAGGACTCTTCTCAACTTCCTTGTCTTTTACCTGGGTGGTATTTTTCCCTTTGTTTCGTCTCCCGCTCGCGCTTGCCTGTGCTTCTTCGGAAGCCGCTTGTGCGCGCTCCGTAAGTTTTACTTGACGGCCAGAACTTGTTGTTACTGGTTCCGAGGTGGGTCGCACCTCTACAGCACGGATCGGAAGGGCTGCTGGACGCGTCAGTCTAATATGCGAATACGAAAGCTTGCCACCCACGTTCTCTGATCCGTGAACTCGTTTCTACATAAAAAGGCAGGTCCTGGCTTATCTTGAAGTCTATTCAAATCGTGAGTGAATCCGGCCTCTCCCGAGATTACACCCCAAGACTGACCAAAACCGAACGCGAAATCCTCAATGCCGAGACTGCTTCTGCCGCAGACACGCATATTCTCAAGAGCAAACTCAACTAGCCTGTCGATTAACTGAACTTGACCTTCATAGAAATTATTCATTACTATCGTCAATAACTAGGGAGGTAGGTTTGAGAACCCAGTGCTTAAAGCGATGAGCGAAATCACACATACAGCTGGGACGTCGCTGTCCACGATTTGCGTACCATGTCGGGATCGAAAATATTCTTTCGCCCAGAGGTCGATATCCACAAAGTTTTCTATGAGTTGAGGACCAAGTCGCCGAGAACGGTCAGTACAGTCCCTTTTATCTCGGTTGACGAGCAGCTGGAGTGCACCCAAAATAAACCGAGGTGGTTCATCGATCTAGAACACGTCAGACGAGGTGTGCGTAAGCGCGACGACGTACGTACTGAAATCTCCAGCCTACGCCCGAGGGGCAACGACGCCTGGCGGTCCGCGTAATCTTGCAGAATCGGCCTGTTATGCACGACCCAGTCTTCAACGGACTATAATGATACGACTTCAAATTAGTCCCACTAGTCGGGGACACAACGACACTCACGTTGTGAATGCTTTCAAAGTGGAACTGAGGGCTCGGTGATCTGAGCCAGCCACTGCCATCCATGACATCACCGCTCGTTTGAACTTTCCATTTTCCTTTCTGCACCGCAGAATATCCTGGCACAACATCTCCCAGATCACTCGGGTTTTCATCTAACTCGCGAGACCCACATTCTCCATCGAACGAAGATCGAGTGGGAGAAACGCTGCTGATCCCTTGCAACAAAGCGGGGACGATCGTTGACGGGATCCTTTGTGTAGACTTGCTGACACCGACTTCGTGCCACGGAAACTCGTCCTGAAGAGTGACGGAAGACGCGTTATCAAACACGCCACCATCGTAAAACCCGCCTAGCTGCGTCGTGTCAGAGCCTTCGGACGGCTGATGGGATGTAGATCTGGTGGCAGGCCATGTCTTTGCAGTAGTCCGATCCGGAGTAGACCTCGTTTCGGAGGCGGTTTCGTGCTTGGGAATGTTCGACGACGACGCGTCCAAGGTGGAATCGTGTCCATCCGTGCCTTTTGCTCCGTTCGTCGACTGGCCAGTATCGGGTAGAGACGACATGGAAGGTGAGCGTTTGTGGACCGAACACATATCAGTTCAATGATATATGCCAAGAAGTGGCTCCATCACTCGATTGAAAGCACAAAGCTGCTGGGTCATCGTGACCGGTTGAGCATTTGCTTTGTTCATGCAAAACCCGATTTGGGGGCTTTATCCCCGAAGTCATAAAATATAAAATACTGTAAGCTCTAGTTGCCGGCGGTGTCCACCCACGTGACCGTGCCCTGCCGCAGTTGCCGCCGGCTGTCCACCCACGTGATCGTGTCGTGGGAATGAGCGTGCCGTGCCTGAGCGTCCCTGCTTCTACATAACCCTCCGCGCATGCGCAGCTCGATCAAGTGCTCCTTTTTTTTCTTCCGCACCCGACTCTCGACGGGCGAAACCATGGCTTGCGCACGGGGGCACCCAACCCTCGACGAGCCGAAACGTGGCACGCTTGGGCTGGGGTGCGCTTCTTCTTCCGTGGGAGCTTGAGCGAGCCCGTCGTCGTGCCAGCACGCATCATCGATTGACTCGGATGGAGAGAACCCTACCGGGTTCGTGCGCAACCATGCCCTGCCGGAGCGTGGAGTTCGTGATTGTTTGATTGATGATCTCGACCAATTTCTTTGTGGCGCATCGTCTGTTCCGGTTCACGATCGAAGAAAGATGAGGCTCATTGGATCCTGTTCTGCTCCACGTAGTGTACCGAAAAAAATATTGCTGCATGTATATTTCGCCCCTCCGTAACACGTCCGAAGGTCTCTGCACGCTTGTATTTTATATTGATTAGCGGCATAGTTGTTGATTGAAAGTGAACATTAGCACTTGGGGTTTGGATTCCCACGAAGGTGACTGTCGACGCCATTTCTCAGAAACACACATGGACCTCGTATAGTCGTTTAGAAAATTTACTTGGGAGGATCACCTTCCTCTTTACCCGTCCCATACTTCTTGATCTCCTCCGTGGTGGCATGTTGATCCTCCTTGAAAGCTTCGACCCTGGACTATTCAGATACTTGACGACATTATCCGCCTGCCATTTCTTAAAGCTGAACGCGACCCCCTGGTGAGAGTAGTCCTTGTCGTTGGCTTGATCCTTGTGATACTTGACCTGGATGAAATCCGAATCGACCGTATCTGGGTCGAGACCAAAGCGTTAATAGTCGCCTTGATGGGTATCCCTCTAAACGTCCAGGACTTGATCCAGTGGTATTCTCAGTCACGAAGGCGGTCTGAAACACGGGTACGTACCTGCTCGTTCTTGAACTAGATGAGGTCCCGGCCGTTCCGGATGACTTCGTACCCTTCGTTCTTGCTCGGAGTCCTTGAAGAGTTTGGGAAGGGCGAACCATTGACCCGCCATCTTGTATCGATTGTTTGCATACGCAAACTGGTCATCATAGACACAGTCAGGAGAATAGCGCTTGACACGCTCGATCGTGGTCGTAGGCTGGCAACTGTAGAGCGCGATGATGTCGTCTACGAGTCGCTGACGAGCTGGAGGACGCTTGATGGTCTACATGAAACACAAAGCTTAAACATTATTATCCCGTCCCGACTCCGGCCCAGGAGATACACCAGCCGCTGCACCACTCAGCCTGGGCCACGCACCATACAGGCTTGCAGATGACTCTCCATGTAGAACGACACCAGGCTAGAAAACAATGCAGTCACCAGTGTCCTGGTCGACATCACACTGAGCCGCGAACATATGATCGTTGCGATTTTATATTTTTCCCTAAAGGGTCGATGATGACAGCCTTGATCGGTGGTGGCCCAGCATTTTTACGATTTTTTTTTTCAACCCACTGTTTCCCTCGTCTCGCAAACCAATCTGAGTGCTCAAATATGGCAGTCGGACGCAGTCCAACTAGGACCTGCCTAATCCGGACACATCGCCCGCACCTTCACCATAAGAATAGATATAAGTAATGCGTTCGAGCGGTTTGCCTTCAAAGTGTGGCTGCCTTGTCTGACACCGCGTCCTTTCAGAGCTCTTCAAGTTGTTTGTTGTGCACTACTACTTTTCGTTATGATTATTAGGTTTAGCTAGCTATCAAATCAACAGCAAGTACTCGTCACTAATGAAGCCAGTGGACAAATCCAACATAGATTTGATGGAATGATTGCTCTGTAGCTACTTATCAGCGCCCATGCTATCTCCCATGCCAATTTTACGTGATTCAGCCAAATGTTGCACAGCCTCCTCGGTCTCGGAGGACTACTTCTCAACCCTCTGGCAGTCTCTAGATTGTAAACCAGATTGGAGCTTATCGACATGCAGCGCGCTCTTGCCAGCATGCATGAAAGCGGATTCTTTAAGGCCCAGTTCTATTTATTTGCCTTTCAATGCATCACCAAGGTGGCAGTCCTTGACGACCGTGCGTCTCGTCACCATCATATGCATCACTAATGCGGTTCCTTTACGGCGCTCGTTTCAGGATCAAGTTGATATGGTACAGCTCTATTACGGCCACCTCTTAAGTGCAGCCAGCTGCGTTTCATCGTCAGACTGGAACCCTTTCGTTCAGTCTCTCACTCTTCCCTTGACGCTTATTCTATCGGGTGCTGGCCGCCTGTTCAATCAAAGTACTTCACCATGTTTGAAATCCGCATCTCGTTCCCCTTTTCCCGCATATTCCGCCTTCGCAGACGTCGCGCAGTCAACACAAACGAGATCACAGGAGCGTCCTACTCTGGACCTCAATCGAACTCGCGCCAACCCATCTCGTCGCAACCCGATCCGATCAACCTCAACTCTACCCCATCTTCCTATCGGCGCTCCCTCTATTTCTCCTCTCTCCAGAGTCCCGTCGCTCAGTCATCTCTCCCCACATCCCCTGCCGTTACCCCTCCCGCAGGCACTCCGCCACCCATTATCATCATCGGACGAAATTCGTTTGAGCCGACCGACCCACTCCCGCCCGCACCCGCACCCCCAGGTGATGTCGGCCCACTCATCCCGGTGAACGGCGTCTCCCTCCTTCCATCTCCGGTAGCGCCCAAGAAACGCCGCGTCTCCTTCCAACTGCCCATCCCAGACCCAGAAGAGGACGACCGCCCCTCAAGCCGGCTCTCTACGTGCTCCACGCTCGTCTCCGAGTCCGGGACACCGGCGGAGGGAGATTTTGCGCCCGCAGTCTCGCAGGATTACCTGCCCTATCGCGACGCGCACGAATCGGGTGGCGTCGGGTCTACTACGCCCGTGCGCGATGGGGATGCATTAGCCACCGAATTCCTAACAGTACCCGGGGCGGTGCATTCGGAATCGGTAAAGGCGCGGCACAAGTCGTTTTTCGCACCCCAACCTGTGCGCGTGGACATGAGTCGGTTCTCGCTGCCTATCTCGCCTCCTGCGCCGCTCAGCAGGACAGAGAACAAGCGAACGTCCATGATGCCTATCACGTCTGGTTCAGGCTCGACTAAGAAGGAAAAGAGAACGAGTAGATGGAGTAGGGAGATGAACAAGCCAGAAACGCAGGAGGTACTAAGAGCGTTCCAAGGGTTCTAGCTCACACGAGCAAGGGACTAAGGTGGCGGATGCCCATTGTTCGTGAGCTAATCCAGGAACTTGACCGATTCACACTTTCATCGGCTCACAAGTTGTATTTTGTCCTAGTTGTTCTTGTACTTGAAGTTCGTCAGATATGCTACCCTCCTTTGTATTGAACGACACGGTTGTATGTATCAACATTCACCAGCATTTGCCTGTACAAATGAATTAAAGGGATGCTACGGAATGGATGGTAGAAGATCATGAAAGCTCAAGAGTGGCATTGCAGGTAACACTGTGAAGGACCCCGCGTTAATAGTTGTAGTATCTGGTCTGCACAAGTTATTACGTCGTATTCAGGCTTGTCTTCCTGTGGGCGCTGAAGAGGCGGAGATGACTGGGCGTGACGACTCGCGTTCCGTATTCCATCTCTAAAAATGCCAGAAGATCCAGGGTCTGAACACGAGGGAATCAGTCGAGGGCATCGTCCAAGAGAAGGTCAACCGTACGCAGGATAACCGACGACAACGGCAATGATGGCAAGCACTGCGTCCCCTTTACCAAATCCTAGCGCAGTGCATATCGCAGGCGCGCACAGAGGAAATTCGCAGCCTGCGAAAGAACGAACAAACGACACTGCCTACACCAACGCAGATCAGTAACCAACAGAATATCATTGTATTGCATCAGAACGCGCCGGACCGTGACTCAGCGTAGAGGGTAGAGGCGTCTACCAGATACGTCCGAGCACACTGAAAGTTGAGAATACCGCCCGCGCCGATGAGTGCGATACCCTATTTTCATTTCGCACCACATTGAGTTGGGTCAGTAAATGTGGGCATTATGACCCAAGTCGTTGCGGTTGTCATGTCCGACTCATATGCGATCGAGGCTGATACTTACAGTAGCAATTTGCAAAGGTCTACCATTACATTCAAGCTCCGATACGGCAGAACGCCTCTCGCTTATGCTTTGCGGTTTGCCAAAAGACCAATCTCGATCAACTACCAGTCGACATATCAGCGGCTCGGTCGAGCAGAGCTCGAACAGCAGCAGGTCGTATGGTGAAGACAGTTTGGCCAGGACACCTGAAATCCCTGTGTAAGATAAGGTATGCGTTATCAAGATACAGGAAGTCCGCTATATTCTAATCCATATCCATCCTACGTCTACAGTGCTCGGTGTCATTTAATCTCATCATCTCGACCGAGAGCAGAACAAGTTATATTGGATTCAAAAGTGCTGTGTAATTATATACGACACCGCCATTATCAGCAGCGTCAGACGGTTCCTTCCCTCTGATAGGCACAGCGCTCTTTTCGTACCACGTCTTTCAGATAATCAACGTCCTCCCATTTGAGCGATAAACTACAGCTCCTCGTAGAAAACGCACGCTTGAGACTTGAAACTTGAAGTTCCAACTAGGTGCCTATCTGTACAAATGGATCGTAAATGAAATGCAGGGTATGTACACAGTCACATCGAGATTATAGCTGCAGGTCACATCATCGTGCCAGTGGTCATCAAATGGGCCGTTCCGAGGTAACGTTATTGGTCGATGTATATCATCAAATACAGAGGGTGTTGCCTGCGGTCCATTCCATGCGTTCATCACCGTGCATGACGACTTGCGTTCCGTATTCTCTCTCCATAATGCCAGAAAACCCAAGGTCTAAAACGTATGGAGATCAGTGGAGAACATCATCCAAGACAAGGGCAACCATACGCAGGGCAACCGATAACAATGGCTACGACGGCAAGTATCGTGTCCCCCTTGCCATATCCTAGTGCAGAGTACATGGCAGGCGCGAACAGAGGGAATCCGCAGCCCGCTAATGAACGGAGGCAGGATACTGCGGCCAACGCTGTATCGACAGAAACGAGTAAGCAACCGAGTACCATTGTGTCAAGCGAGAACGTACCAGACGCAGCGTGGAGGGTAAAGGCATCGACAACGTATGTCTGGATACACTGGAAGTTGAGAATGACCCCTGCGCCAACGAGCGCAATACCCTAATTTTGGACCACTTTGAGTTGGGTCAGGTAACCTGGGGCGGTGAACACTCACAATATCCGGTGCAATCCAATGAGTGTGCGCCTGAACAGTCCATCCCGTGATAAGTAAGCCTATAGGAAGTAGCAACGTGCCAATAAACATGGAGGCTGTTTTCATAAGCATCAGCGTTTGATAATCCACGAAGAACACGAAACGCGTACGTAGTCTGAATTCCGGTTTCCCGACACCTCCGTTTTTATTTCTGAGATACACGTACACCTTGTCCAATGTTCTCGCGTTCAATTGCGATGCACCGGAAAGGCCAATTCCAAGTGCTATGTAGTGTAGGCCAGCTATGCCAACAGATTGTTGATAGACTCCCTCAAAGATGGATGGCATAGTCGTCAAAAACACTACAATAAATCAGGTTTCACCAGAGACTAATCACCGTTAAAGTACTCACGGTACAACGTTCCATAGAGGTAGGCCATATATATACCCAGTAATTGGATGATCGGTTCTTGGATGAAAAGCGCAAATGGCCGCACCATCGATTTAGTTATGATCGCTTTCCAGCTACAAGTTATCAGCGAGCAGAATGTAATCCTTCGAACTACGACACTCACGAGCGATCTTCTTTCCCATCAAAAACTGTTCGTACTTCTCGGTGAGGCGCTTTCTCTAGGTCCATCGACCTCCTTATCTTCTGTGCCTTTTTCTCCAACAGTAAAGGCGCAAAGGCTGAGGAAAACATCATTAGCGATACACTGAAGAGCCATCGACTACCTGGACTGACTTTCTCGGAGGTAGAGCAGGCCCAATAGCTGGATAGCTGCATCGACAATGCTCGTCGACCAAAACTAGGGTACAGCATCAGAATGAAGAATATCTTCAAAGGAGTAGACATACCACCCATCTCCATGTCGAACGATCTGCGATCCTAGAGACATATTGAGACAGCCGCGTGATCTAGCATGGGTAGAAACGTACCAAGCTCCCGCGATGGGACCGAGCACAGGACCAAGCAACGGTGCTAGGGAATACACGGCGACTGCTTGCCCACGCTCTTCTGCGCGCCAACAATCACCAAGGACGCCACCACCGATCTAGCGTTGCTCGGTCAAATGGATAAAGCGCCACTCAAAATGCATTACATACCGCGAGAGGAGCACTACCACCTAGTCCGGCAAGAAAACGGAACGCAAGCAACTGTGATTCGTTTTGTGCGAAGCCACAGACAAGATTCCACACTAAACCATAATGAGCCCAGGCACGGCAAATTGACGTCATAGGTACGCGCCGAGGTACCACAGGTTCGCCAGTTGGAGAACCCGCGACCGCCCATATATTTCGCTTAAAGGGCCAAGGAATAAGGGACCAATGGCTATCCAGGACAGGTCAGAGTCTCAGAGAGGGTATTCGCATCGTTCGATAAAACTTACCATAAGCAAGCACGAAGATCGACGTAGTGAAGGCGATGATGACATCACTATGGATTCCAAGTTGGGCAGCCAGTTGATCCGAAGCTGGAGCAACCATGGAAGAGGACACGGGGCTGATGAAGGTGAACCCCGAAACGATGGCGGTCGCAGCCCACTTTGTCCGAAAGCTCCAGCTTGAAAGTTGAACAACGTGAGAAGCGATAACTACGAAAGCATGTTATCGAGCTTACTTTTTAGGATTCTCTGGGTCGTTCGGACCGTCCCAGTCGACTACGAGGGTGCTGGCATCTTCTGTACCTTGTTTATCGCTTGGGTTGACAGGCGTAGGAGTGTCTTCAAGTGCTGCCAACCGTGATATGTCCGGCGGCTGGTTTCCATGGAGGGTTGATGTCGGTGAGACACCATGTCCTTCTGAAATATTTACCGAGCCCAGACGGCTGTCGCCCATCGTATTCACGGAACGGTAGGTCTAAGGGAAAGGAATAAGGTGAGGTGAACATGCCTCGTCGCCGGTGCCGGCTATATATGTGCTTTCCCTGGAGGTATGATGACTGAGAGTGGATGACTGCAACTTAGAGATATCGGTGGCACGGCACCACGGCTCGGACATGTGAGCCGCTCAACATAGTATGCATATGGCATGCACCCTTACATCAATGGCCGTTGCAACTTTGCCAATAGCTAATGATGTTAGATGAATCCCAGTTAGTGTCTATGGCAGGTCAACTTGTGAGCCTTTCTGAGAATACGACGTCAATTCGGAGCCGCAATCCACGGCAGGCTCAGTCATATATGTTTCGGCTTTATCGGTCCGACTCCCCTCGGACCAACCGTTGACCCGACTCATACGACCACGGTCAGACGACATGATTACAGAACAGGCCTTATCCAATTTACAGGGCTGTAATACAATCTCTCTCACCGTGACGCGGTCACCATAGTATCATTATCATCAAACGATTCACTAATGTATTTCCCGATCCGGCGCGCGATTCGTGCCCACCATCTACTTGTCTCTACATACGCAATTCACGTGATAGCTACTCCATCGCGCGTGACAACTTGCGTTCCATATCCAAAATCCAGGGACAGAAATTCCAGAGAATCAGGCAAGTGTATCATCCAAGAGAAGTACATACTCACGCAGGACAGCCGATGGCGATGGCCACCGCAGCAAACACGGTATCACCTTTGCAAAAACCGAGTGCAGAGTACATCGCAGGGGCAAACAGAGGAAATACGAACCCGGCTAACGAACGGAGACAAGATGCTGCCGTCATCGCTTTACCGCCGCAGATGTAGGCAACAGAATACTGTATTGGGCAAGCCTGAGAACGCACCTGACGCAGCGTAGAGGGTAAAAGCATCGACGATGTAATACCCTATTCTCGTTTCAGTCGAGTCGGTAATCAGGGGAACCGTGAGCACTATCTGCCACTATCCAATACGTGTGTGCCTGAAAGGTCCATCCTGCGATAAGCAGTCCTATAGGAAGTAGGGATGTGCCGAGAAATATGACGGCTATTCTTATATCAGCGTCGGTAATCTTTGAAGAATACAGAACACGGACGTTCTGAACTCGGTTTTCCCAATACCTCCATTTTTATTTCTGACACACACACACACACACACTTTGTCTAACGTTCGTGCGTTCAGTTGGCAGGCTCCAGCCCGATCCCGAGTGCGATATAGCGATCGCAGTTACAGCCCACTTTTGCTTGACGCTCCAGCTCAAAGAGTCGAACGGCATCAATATCGAGAAGAGCACCAATATGACGGATTTCGGTGGCAGTTTTTTATCAGGAGTGATTGACCGTAGAACGATCTTCTGATACATGGCCCACTGTGTCCAGCAGTCGACTGTAATCCGTGGGATGTTCACCTTGGGAAGACCTTACCGTAGCCTTCCAAAGTATCTCCAGTGAATGCTTTTCAGTGCGTTCATGGAGCGGTACGTCTAGGCTTGGAGGTATGCGCCTTCAGCTCTAGTCCAGGTAAAGCAGATGAGCGTTTGAATGCGCACCATTGCCCATTGGCTTCATAATCTTGTTGGCACAACGCTACATTGCCCAGCACCCTTTGGAGGATCTGCGTCTTTCTCTGAAGCTTGTACTGCGCCGATTCGTGCATACGTCTCGCGACATTGCGGAGGATCATTTCAGTGGTCACTAGGGAAAGCCGGACAGCCGCGTTCGTGTGAACTTCACGTACTACCATAGACCTGAGTCGATTCAGACTTGGTAGAAGATCCAAGCGTAGGGAATCTTGGATGGTCCTTTCCCTGCAAGGTAATAGTGAAAAGCTCGGAGGATATGACACAGTTCGGAGCGCCCTGTAAATGACTCTTTGGTAGGGAACAAAAAACCGATAATAAAAGCAAAAAACGTATTGGCCAACGTGGGGATCGAACCCAAGACCTTCGCGTACCTTATCCCCAAGATTAATGCTTCAGTAGCAAGCATCAGTCTCAGAAACAAGTATTAGCACGACGCTCTAACCAACTGAGCTAGTCGGCCATTGGCAGTGGCTGCGTTGCAATTTTCATGGGTGCATCCTGGAAGTGTACCGAGAGTTTTCTTTCCATTCGTTTTTCTGTTTATGGTTTCCAAGGCAACTTGATAGTTTCCATGCTTTGCAAATTCCGTCCTTCTTGTCCGTGAACGCTGTGGTTCAACATTGGCCGATGCTGGGAACGAATAACGGAAGGTCTGCAATTATGTAACGTCATGGCAGTCACCATTCATATCACCCACTGGCAAGGATGTTGCGTAGGGCCATCATTGGGCACCGACTCACCGAGTCTTTCCTTAGCTCTCTTGACTGAGCTTGGCTCGTGTCTCGATATTCAATGATCACCTGTTCGGGTCCAAGGTAAGCCAGATTGGTGTAACTTGAACGCCAATTATGAAATGGAAGCCATGCACCGTTTGTACAGACTTGGACCTCGGCGCACTCGCGCACTCGGCATCGTACCGTTCCTTGGTACTCATAGTCCTGCTCGTAAAACGGGTTCGATACCAAGAATGTTTTACATAAATGCACACTGACAAAGCGACACGTACGTTAAACATCCTCAAGTTCTATATGTGATCCATGATCGTAACTTGAATTTCATCTATCTCGCACCCGAAATGACGAACGCAACTGCGATAGCAACCACTATGTCCTGGCGCGCCTTCACAACTTCCCTGGTGCCGTTGGGTGTCGTGCCTACGGAGAAGATAGACTATTTTCTTTCGTTCTACCAGCTCTATCAGAAGCAGTTCAGTTGCGGCGGTCGGAACGGTAAAAACCTCGGGATCACGCTTCGATCTCATTCGCGGGACACCGTCACCATAAAATTTCTCGAAGTCGCCGCAGTGTTCCTTGGCTGTACTAGCGGCGCCACATTCAAGTACGTTCACCATCCTGTGAATTGGACCACCTGACTATTTGGAATCCCTCTAGGGCAATCGCCAGTGGGAAGGTAAGCCCATTCGATGCCAAATCCGCTGGCGGAATGCGGTTATGAAAACTCTGTGTGAGATCACTCGGGAGGAAGGCGCGACCTCGGCAGAAATCCAAGGGAAGGTCGCCCTGCTTCAAGGATGGATCAAGGCCATAAACGCACTCACGCCCAACGATGGTGCTTACTTTAACGAAGCTTCAACGAAGTTCATCTCGTGCGTCCGATTCGGCGGCGGGTCATGTTGATTTTACCTCCGCTCGACAGGCATACTTGTTCGAGATCGGACAGAAAGTCTTTTTCCGCTCCCACTATTTGACTCTTACAACGGTTAAGAACAAGTTCAATCCGTATAAGTTCGTCATCGTGGAAACGACGAAGAGCTTATACGGATTAAACTTGTTCTTCATCATCCTCGTTTTTTCTAATTTGACGTGCTGCAATTGATTCGCGTTTTGTCTTTCCGTACCTTATACACATTTCCGAACTCACACTGACCCGTATATTTACTTGATGTATTGTCGTAGGCAACCCTTCAAAAATATTTTGATTGATTGCTAGATACAGTACTTTGTGTTTGGCCGAGATCAGGTTGTGTTTGGAACGTCACAAGAAGCCCGGGCCGGATATCTGAGACTGCAAGGTTGACTGCACCGTAGGGTCTAACATCGAGTGGTTGCAACATGATACCAGCTCGTTCAGAGCTGTTTTGATGCAAAACGGCATATGAAGCAACCATCATAGGTCTTACGAACATGAAATTGCATCGTAAGATACACGACAGTCTGGGACATCATCAAACACTACCGTGCCTTGTGGCACTCAGGCGAGCTTCGCAAATCCGACTCGCGTGTTACCGACATCGAATGTGGTGTAGACGTTTTGGAGGAACACATCACCGACAATCCAGGACGCTGTCGATAGAAGGAAGGTATTCAGCATGAGACATGATAAGAAGCATCGAAAATAAAAACGTACGAGTACCTGCACCCACGTCCTGTCCGACAAGGCCACTGACGCAGTCAGACGAGCCAGACGTAACTTGTCCAATGTTGAGGGTTTGGGCAGAAATCGGGAACGACTGGCCACCGAAGCCAAGGCTGATGCTCGGGAAAGAATCACATGGGACTACCGCGTGTCATTAGAGCCACAATGCGCACGTAAATACGGACTTACAGGTATAATAGCCTTGGCCTAAACTGCTGGGCGCAGCCTTAGCACCGAGGTTGCTGTACAGCTGAGAAACTTGCGCGGGGTCACCAATGATGAGGGTGGTACCAGTGTCGATGATGGAATCAACATTGCTTAAAAGCGTCTTGCCGTTAGCCTGAACGCTGTCCAAAGTCACCTGCCAGTAACCCTGAATGACCAGTGTTAGTACATGTCTACGAACAGATGACAGTTCAACTAACCTGCTGCGTTACAGAGGCATAGGTGAAATCGCCCGTGTAAAGCGCAGAGTTCGATCCACTGATATATAACTCAGCTCCAGAAGACGAGAGCTTGAAGGAAAACACTGGGTTCACCTTCCCCTGAGAGACAAGGGACTGGAAGACGGGGCTAGCGCCAAAAGACGAAATAGATTGGAACGCCATTCCCATCAAGCCGTCTGCAGGGAACTGAGAGCTTTGGAAATTAGAAGAATATGTCTCTGCGGCGCCAAGAGTTTGACCGGTCGCCTACTTGGCTATCAGGAACAATCACGTTGTCAAGCTATATGGAACGCACTGAGAAGCCAGCGATGGACACAGTATCGCTGTATTGTTCGCCAGAGACAGTGGATTTGTCTCCGTACTCGAAGGAAAATGTCTGACCCAGGTCCTTCGAAGTTGATGAAGAAGAAGGGTTGTAGATGGTGTGGCCACTGCAAATCGAACATTTAGGACTTGGCAGGAAGAGATCGCTGTCGTCTCATTGAACAAAATGGTTTCTGCACCTAATAACAAACACATACCTAGAACCGGTGTCGAAATCAACTACAACAGATATTAGGGTATGAATCCATCAGGCATGGAAAGAAAACTTACCTTTGAATGTTTCAGCAGGGGTACCAACCGAAATTTCGCCGTACCAGAGGACGCTGTTGTCGTCCGTCAAGGGGTCACCTTTCCCGTCGCGTTTCCCGACACGTTTCACAACGGAAGGGTGCGTCGTCCCGGTATTCTTCTCAAAGTTGTCGAGGCCACGATGAATCTTACTAGAAATGATGTCTGAGTGGATCGTGCAATGTAACGGGTGCATGCGACGTACGCCTTGACTGACGCAACATGAGATTTGAGTGCGTCAAAGTTAACGGTCTTGTCAGCGTTCACCAACTTGGACCGCTTGGAAATTGGGATGGCTGTGCCGATTCCCTGCCCAGCGGGTTGAGGTGCTGCAGCGGCCAAAACAGCCAGTGCAACGATGGATGTCGCGAGACAAAAGCGCATTCAAGAAGTCACGAAGGGGAGATGGGCACTGTTGGTGTAGTCCAGGCATCAACTTGCCCACCTATAATACAGCGCCGAGGACGCCAAGAAATGAATCTTCTTGCACCTACCATGTGATGATCAGAGTCGTCTGAGAGAATGCCTGCCCATTTTGCTCCACTCGACGTGTACACAACCTGTGGCAACAACAGCCCGGGCAGACGACCATCTGAGTGAAAGATGTGGTCATCGGTACCATGCGCTCCTGTCAGATAACCAGTAAAGAACTTGAATACCGATGTCGAAACACAAGGCTGGTTACTGTCTGATCATAACTTACCTAAGATGGGCTAGCCTTCTGATGATCGGGGCTGACTCCCACATGCAAACTCGCGGGTTTCATTGGTTTCGCTCGGAGAGTGACAAACCACGACACCTCCGAGTCGGAGGGCCATTTTGAAGAGTAACTTGATAGCATTGCCAAGACAGCACTCTGTAGCTTTAACTTTGTCGCTGTTCCCCTCCGGAGCAGTCCGTTGGTTGCATCATTGTTCATTCGATCATTTCTGGCGCTCGTGCCAGCATAAAGGTGATCGTTACGGAACGGAAGGATGGTTTGACTCCACTTGGCACATGACGGTGGAGCTCATACTTGTGGATCATTGGTGGCGTGCGTAAATCACAAGTTCGATACAAATATTGTGGGCGGTTTGCCGACAATCACAAGGGCTCATTGCATTCATGTTCATCTCGAGACAAAGCTGTCGTCCTGTGAGAGGCTACACGTACTGATTGAACCTGTGCTCAGCTTTGCTGTGAAGCTCGTAGATACTTGCCAAATCATGATGCACGTGGGAACTTGATTCAGATGGTGCCGCAGAGACAGGCGATGAACTAAGCTTCGACGAGTTGACTACACACTTTGATCAACAGTGTCACTCAGGACGTCTGGCCCCCTTCGAAGGCTGCAACTCTAGCTCAGTCGCCAAGTCTGAGTCATACCTGGCTTGTGCAGACAATCTCCCTTTTCCTGTTACTATGTATTGCTGTCACGCGACAACAGGTCACTCTGGATGAGATATCTGAATCTGCCGTGAAGGTCCGACGAAGTCAAGTGGCATTGTATAAAAGCAAAGAGTGATGCACCCAGTGGAACTCTCTGGCTGTTCTCCCGAACCGCGGCGCGCCACAGACTAGTGCTCAAAGTCGTTTCTCAACACACGGGTGTCTCTCATTGATCCGCCCTTCGAATCCATGGGCAACACCACGACATGCAAGCTCACCAGGAATATACTTTATCACAAGCCAGTTGAACGAATTGGGAATTAGTCGAAACATGCGACAAAATACTAGTCATAGGTGTGCCCCGTGAGTATCCATTGTGACGAAGCCAACTTTCCAGCAGTGCTCAGGCAAGCTTAGCAAATCCAACTTGCGAGTTATCGAAATCGAACGTTGTGTACACGTTTTGGAGGAACACGTCCCCGATCAGCCAGAACGCTGTTCCAACCGAAAGAAGCAATGAGCATAACGACAAGGCGTAACAGCGGAAGCACGGGAAGCGAATTGTCAATGTCAGACTCACATGAACCTGTGTCCTGGCCAACAATGCCACTAACGCAATCACTCGAGCCTGAAGAGGCCGCCCCAAGGTTCAGGGTAGCTGTGGAGATGGGGAATGATGTGCCTCCAAAGATTAAACTGATCTGAGGGAAGGATTTGCATGGGACTGCGGAAGGTCAACGAGGTAATAGTAATAAAGAGTGCCAACATACAGGTGTAATAGCCTTGTCCGACCGTACTCGACGCATCGGTGCCACCCAGCGCGTCATACAGAGTTTTGACTTGTGATGGGTTGCCAATAATGAGGGAAGTACCCGTGTCGATGATGGAGTCGACGTTGCTGAGAATGGTCTGTCCGTTACCCACGACGCCGTCCATGTTAACTTGCCAGAAGCCCTGGCCGATTAATGTCAGTAATGGCCAAGAAAACGCCTAATACACAACTCACTTGTTGCGTAACAGGGGTGTAGGTGAAGCTGCCAGTGTACAACGCCGAATTCGCACCACCAAGGTACAGCTCCGATCCAGAGCTTGCGAGTTTGAATGAAAATGCTCCTTCGCTCACGACACCTTGCTCTATTAGAGAGTTAAACACGGGTGTCGCGGGGTAGGAGGAGATAGACGGAAAGGCCATTCCCATTAGGCCATCAGGGATGCCCACTTGGAGGCCGGAAGAGTATGATGTAGCAGCGCCAAGCGTTTGGTCCGTCGCCTACTCAGAGGTCAGACGCCGTCATTTCAAGAGCGAAAAGTGACATACCGTGAGGCCGGAAACAGAAACCGTATCGGAATATTGTTCGCCCGAAACAGTAGATTTGTCTTCATATGTAGAGCTGAAAGTCTTACCCAAGTCTGAGGAAGTCGAAGAGGAGCCGGGATTGTAGCGAGTATGGCTACCACAGTTATCACAGGAAGCTGCAGGCAAGAACAAATCACTGAAACCCGGGTTAGCCAGCCCACTCGTGCTGGACTACCGAAACATACCTTGAACCTGTGTCGAAGTCCACTGCAAACAATCAAACAAGAAAAATGAGTAGGCGCCGGGTGATGTGTAGTGCAAGCAAGCTTACCGGTGAAAGTGACGGGAGGAGTACCAACATCAACAGAGCCGTACCAGAGCGTATTCTGATCGTTAGCCAACGCATCAGCACCAGTAGCGCGCTTCTGAGTCCCCTTCAAGGCACCAGGATGTGGTGTTCCCGTATTCTTCTGGTAATTATCAAAGCTACGAAGGACCTTGCTGTGTAGGAGTGGTTTGAGTTGATGCGAAGCAAAAGGAAGAATACGACGTACGCCTTGGTCGACGCAACCTGAGCATTGAGTGCTTGGACGTCAACGCTCTTGCCATTATTCGTCAGTCCCGAGCGTTTGTTGATCGGGATGGCCACGCCTGCATTCTGCCGTACAGGCTGCGGCGTTGCTGAAGTCAAGACAGCGAGGGCAACGAAGGACGCTGGGAGAGCGAAGCGCATATTATACGTTGGTGAGATGCACAAAAGTGGGCGAGAAACCACCACCAACTCAAGTCATCTTTTAAAAGGTTCAAACACAAGGTGCCGGTCAACATAATCTGACAGGGCCGAAAGTATGACTTACCTCACGAAATGTCAACCCACCAGCCAAAACATTGTAATTTGTACTTAAGTGTCGGAAGACCGATCTTGGTCCGCAGGCGATAACATCATATCCGTAAGTGTGTAATGATCAGATGGGGACGCGAAGCGATTAACGTGCTCGGCGCCCTGTGGCCACCGCACCATGTAGTTGCTGGCCCGGATCAGCAAATCATAAGCTCTCAATGTGTTAGTTTAGGTCGAGTTGGGATTACGCACCTTGTATGGCTTCATGAGTTGCGGCACGCTACCTCTGATCTTTTTCAACGCCGCTGATTACTTTTCTCTGACAGATTGAAGTTCGAAGTGCTCGGGTAACATTCAGGCGCCGACCAAACCTTAGTTAGCTTGGAGCCTGACATGTTTATATAAAGCTTTTAGCGAGATGGCAAACCGTGACTGGATCCGAACTGCATCGCCGAGTGTTCACGGGTAGCTTGGGACTCAGTACTCAGATCTCAGAGCCGAGTCTTATCCAAGACGTTGTAGGAACTCGCAATCGCATTGGTCGTGTGGTATTGTCACGTAGCGTATTTGATGAACCCTTGAAACGATTGATGAGCTTCTGATTGGTCCACGAATAAGCGTATTATTATTATCTGACGTTACCTGTCAACATAGTACAGTCGCTAGCAAACTATGGATGGTGAACATGCTATACATTTACGAGCGAAAAAATTAGTGATTTTTCCATTCTCCGAGTCCATACTTTGTATTCCATGAACTTGTGTCATGCGTCCAAAGAAGCCCAGCATCACCTCCAGCCTCCGTGTGGCTGGGTTATCCATGTCTGCAGGATTCAAGAGCAAGAATGCCTGAAGTGCTTGGCTGCGTGTCGGACTTCGTTCAGCAGCAGCGCCAAGGTCACCGTTCGTGTCGCCGACTTCGTCACTGTCCCCGTTGCCACCTTCTCGCGCCATCTTTATCTTTGTGTCCATCACAGCCTCGAAAATATCTTTATCAGTCGCATTAATGATGTTGTGAGTCAGGGCCTGCCACGGATGTGGCCCTTCGCGACTAGTGAGTATCAGGCAAAAGCCGATGTCTGCAATCTACGGTGAAGGGGAGAAGGCACTGGGACTCGGACGTCTCCTGGCACACATTCTTGCTGTGTCTGAAGATACAAGTATCCTTGCGTGGACTGGACAGTCCGGTGGCCATAATAGCTGCTTGCCCGCTCATATCACTGTATTCACCCGACCAGCCACATCGCACCTCCCACAACTCATCGACGACCGCGAGATATTCTCCGCCAATCTCGACCTTGACCTGGCAACGAAACTATATGACCGCCTCAATGACTTTCCCGCACCTTGGTTCGCAGCGAGTCGGATGAAACTCCCATGCATCGCCTTCAAACTCCCACCTCTTTCGCTTTATCGAGCACGTTCAGGCAGAGTTTTTCGCGTGGATACTCCCACATTTGGAATGGTAGATATCAAGACAAAGCTGGATCCAACCCGATTGGAATCTCTGTATCTCGTTCATCCATGGCTAGACGTCCTCCTCGACTGTGAGGAAACGCAGATTGGCACATTCGCGGAGGACGAGGAGGCATCCTTGCCGGACACAAACGATGAAGATGACTCGGACGCAGAGGGTGAAGATGACTCGGACGCAGAAGTCGGATCAGAGGGTTCCCCGCCGCTTCGTGAACACAACTCTGCATCACCCCTCTCTGAGGATATGGCACCAATGGATAGAGAAACGCGTGCGCTACGGCTCATCTCCCGCCTTAGACAGCCGTTTGGTGCACTTTTGTTATCAGCGACGTCGAGGCGTCGACGTACTGTGGTGTACAAGCGCGTCGCTGTCGATAGCCTGATCACTGTGCAACTTCGGCAGAACGTATCTTTGAGCGATATTATGGAAAATGTACGCGTACTGGACGTTTTGTAGTCGACTTTGCATCTCGGACGTCACGATACCGCATCCGTTGACAATGTACCTTCCATTTAGCCATCTTCAGCTCTCGCCGGCTGGTCCTGTAGCCTGACGCGTTTCTTCTTTCGTCTCCTACACACTACATACTACCTTACGTATGTCAACCACATCTTGACCTTCGGTTACTAGCTCGCTCGTCTGCATGGAGTACTTGCATGCCTCTCCGTTTTTCTTCTACATAAATGATACTACAAACTGTACTACGAGTGCAATCCGGAAAAGAGCTTCCAGGCTCCACCTCAAGGAACTCGATACAGAGGTGAGTCTTTGCGCTTCCTCTGAAGCACAGGAGGCACGTCCTCCCTGCGTTCCTTGTCGAGTTGTCTCATCTAGTGTTCTTGGGCTGTGACACGATCAATAGGCATGCGCATCAGCGTCTAACGGCAAAAGGTGAGTGAAGAAGGAACAACCGAAAAAAGAAAGAGGGAGAAAGAAATTTAGCTACCCCGACTCACGATCCCTGGCCAGTCCCTGACTGCTTCCTCCGCGCCCCTCGGTGCATGAACTCCCAACAGACATTCCCAGGTTCAACGCCCAATATCCCTTGCACCTCCTCTCGCCCCAATCCACACAACTCACGCACGCTCCCAACCTTGCTCATCACGTACTTGACGTTCTTGGCCGTCACGCCCGGTATGCACCGCAACAGCTCTTCCGCAGCCGCATTCACACCCGCACCCACGTCTGCATCCTCCTCGGCCCCGATCGCAATCGCGCGCGATGGGTCCGGCTCCGGGTTGTGCGCTTTGAGATCGTTGAAGATGTCTGCCGTCGCATAGGGAGAGGACGACCAGATGATGCGCACCCGAGGAAAGTGGAGCGTGAGCAAGACGAGTTTCGACTGGATCCAGGTTGGCGCGCGCTCAGGCTCGGAAGATGATGAGCCGGCCTTCTTGGCTGGGTTCTTAGCCGAGTGTTTGGCATACGTCTTGGTCGTCTCTGAGACTGCCTGTACGCAATGGTTACACAGTGCGAGTGGGACGAGTGGAAAGGACGGACCTCGAGCGAAAACGCTTTGTTTTCTTCAAACTCGATCAACAGCACGGGCTGCTTGTAGTGCACTGACATGAGTTCACATTGTGTGTACCTTGAGCAAAGGTTGGATTAGGGGAGGTGGACATGCAGCAGAACAACAACTTACAACCGTCCACTGTTGAAACTCGACATTAGATCCGGTATGCTCTTCCGCTCAACACAGATATCCGGCGTAAGAACGTAATCACCAACGGTCAGAGTCGCAGGAATAACCAAAAGACCCGATGCATGGAGTAACGATGGAAGTGTCGACCAGAACTCTCGCATGTCGACGATCACCTCGAAAGTCCATCAACTTCGAGATAATTACAAAGAAGAGGGCCAACAAACCTGGGAAGCCTGTGTGCTCAGCTCCTTACGCCCACCTGCTAAACGCGAACTGATGGATTTAATAATCTGTTCTCCAGCTTTACTTCCAAGCCTTTTGTCTTCATAGATTGGAAGCAGCATTGACTACGCGGGAAGATGAGTGGGATGAACGATTCGTACATGAACGAAAGATACGCACACCGCGCTCTTTGATCAGACGTTCAAAAGACTCTTTTTCACGTCTGAGTCCTGCCAGATACTTGTGCTCCTCGCAGCTCAGTTGATATATCATAAAATAAACTCTCACACCCAAGCCTGGGCTCGAATTGCGGTACACTTCGATACGACGCACAAACTCGACGCTAGGCTCGAACATGACGATGAACTTGGGTTGCATCTCTGCCAAGATCTGGTCATCCGTGTCATCGGAGTAGGCGCGTACGATCACTGTCTGTTGCGGTGGAAGTATACCGTATTGCGTGTCGAAATCGGCGTCAAGTTGACTGGCGAGTATCCCTTCGAGTAGTGCGAGGTCCCCTTCAGGCACTATGAAGTCGTTCATGGATGTACTCTGTGACGCGAGACTGGAGAACCACGTACGGTGAGACAAATATTCGCGAGCGAAACAAGGAAGTAATCTTACAATGCTGTGATCTTATCGCCGTCGTCCAACGCGATTACCTCATTATGCTTAGGATCCTCCTTCGGTTTACTCGGTACCGTGGACGGTGGGGCACCACCACGGACTCTCCGGCGATTCGCACCCCTCGCAGCCCTCTCTCTGTCCTTCTTCTGCAGCGCCTCGCTCACTGTAGCAGAACCGATATTACCAGAAGACTGAGGTGCAGGTTTCTCGGTTTGTACCGGGGTCTCGTTTTTACTATTCGTCTCGCTTGCAAGTCTTCCTTTCCAGTAGAGGTGGCGGCGTAGCTTCGATTCCATCATTTTCTTCCCCCGTTCACCCTTGGGCGCATCAACATTCATGTTCGATAAAAATTCACTGACGAGAGCAGAGGATTGAGGGGAGGATGTCATAACCAAAACGGTATTCAAACCGCGACCGTCTGAAAGAGTCCATGTCACCACCTCATCTTGGCTCAGACATGAAGGAAGGCTTACACGATGAAAGCGACTCCTGCCTCACGATCTCTTCTTCAATCTCATGCAGTACATCTGCAAGTAGATCCCATTTCGGGAGCTCCTCGAGTACGGGGTCCATGCCATCAGGGATCCAGGGCTTTGAAGGCTTCGCTAGTGGACGTATTCCGCGTCCTTCTATGTCATCCAACGCGTCCCATGCGTCCTCGTCGTCCACAAGGTTAATCACTGCCGATGGGCGATCAGCGTTGGTTCTTGAAAGCGTGTAACATCGTCGTCTTGCAGTCTGAAAGATGATATTGGCAGCATCTGTAAGCATCCACGGGGATTGATTTTGTCGTGCATTGCCCGCTGCACTGGTCGTGTTAGAGGCTACTAGGACCTCGAGATATGCGTGGAACCCGAGAGCGTCATAAGATAACAGATAGCTATATTGAGACCCATCAATGGTGAATGGGCTCACAAGATTGAATCACGCACGTTAAGAGACGTCTTAGAGTCGCGAGATCGCTAACCAACTGTTTCGTCTTGGGTCCTACCTTGTGCCACACAGGGTCAAGCTGTCTTCGCACGACAGCATCGAACGACTTGAAGTAAGCATTTTCGACAGTAAGGTCATCGAGCTCAAGCTAGAGCACATGATCAATGTTGTTGGAATGTGATGTGGTGCGCGACCCTACCGAGGTATTCGAGCGCTTTAACTCAGAGAGTGTGGTAGCCATACATTGCATTATCGCGTGATGAATGGCTGACATGTTTTCGGTCATGTGTTGAAACAGCTCGATAACGTCAGCCTTGCGATTCTCGAGCGTATCCTTGATGGACTGATGAAATCTGACAGCTCAACATCAGAAAGTCACCCTCTTCCTATTCGGGTGACTGACCGGGGATAAATGTGAACTGTCCGCAACTGGAGTTCTTTCATGATGTTTTTCAAGGGTGACATTCCACTAGTGATGAATTCAGGTTGATCGGAGAATGCCTTGAGGAAACCAGTGGTATTCTTTTCGCGATACAGTCGAACGATGAACGCTTCCAATGCAAGCGCCGTCACTCTGAAAAAGCATAGTCAAGTAAGTGACGCTGCTTAGCAGGAGGGAGAACCTACCTTTCGGCATGTAGGACGATAATACCGGCAATGAGTTCGGTGGGTATGTCAGACTGCAACATATCGACGACCAATATCCGAGAAGTCACTGAAACAAGGCCGCCTTTCTTGTATAGATCCTGTCTTAACGGATGTAAACATGCTGCACCCTCGGAGAGTGGGTGGGTGAAACAAGGACAGACCTATCTCGTTTACCTGTTTCATAATCGACGATCCGCAAGCCGGGCTTTCGACAGCCCATAATACCGAGCTCCTCACCGATTGCGACCTCCACTTCCGGTGTGGCATTCACGAGGAGCACCAAGTTCTGTGGAGAGTCGTAAATCTTCATGAGCGTACATGTTATTCGTCGTAGCCCAAGACCCCGGGCGAGAATGAGAAGGTCGTTCGTGGACGGGTCATGGATTTTTTCCAAGATTTCCTTGTGAAATGCGAGCAGTGGAGCTGCCATGTCGAACCAGCTCAGTTGTCTGCGCAGTCACGGAAGTTAACTGGCTTGAACGGCTCAGATTACAACTTGCTGCGCATTCACTGAATCAACTGCCAATTCGTACAAGAGGTTGAAGCACTTGGGGCAAGTGCGAATATTGGAAGAAACAACTTGTCGAAGTCTCGAGTCACTGAGGCTTACATAAGCTCCGAGCCAAACCCCCTGACTTGATAGAGCAACACACCAACAGACGAAGAAAATTATGCTTTGATGAATTTATGCTGTTAGGTGTGAGCTTGAAGCTTTTTCAAGTAGCAATAGTATGGTCGGCCAAGTGCTACAAGATTTTTTGTCCGAACCCACTTCAATTAATTGCTGACTCAGCAACCTCATAATAGACCTAATTATCAGCTCACTTTTGACGAGTTCATCCATCCTCGACGACGGGCGACGGCCTTCTGACAAGAAAAAAAATGGCCACCAACCACTACGACATTCTTATCGTCGGTGCCGGTATCGCAGGGTCAGCGCTCGCTCATGCCCTCTCGACTATAACTTCAAAATCACGCGGTTCTCCCATTCGTGTCGCGCTCCTGGAACGCTCTCTTTCCGAGCCCGACCGTATTGTCGGCGAATTATTGCAGCCTGCTGGTGTCGCTTCTTTGCAGAAGCTCGGCTTGGAGGGCGCCCTGGAGGGGATCGATTCCATTCCGGAGCACGGTTACTGCGTCGCACATTCAGGTCATCTCGTTCATATTCCTTATCCGGATGGCCGACAAGGACGCAGCTTTCACCATGGCAGGTTCATCATGCGCTTGAGAGAGTATGCCAAGCGTGCGCCATGCGTGGACGTGATCGAAGCTACGGTGAACGAACTCATAGAATGCGAACACACCAAACGAGTGTTGGGCGTTCGTGCTACGCGGTCATCTACTCGCGGAGATGGCTCTACAGAGGAGAGGCAATCTTTTTTTGCGGATCTGGTGGTCATTGCCGATGGATGCTTCTCAAATTTTAGGAGCGCGGTCATGGGCAAGGCTGCTCGTCAGTCGTCAACACGAAGCCATTTCGTCGGCGCTATCCTCAAGAATGCACAATTACCAATGCCCCAACACGGCACTGTTGCTCTCGTAAAAGGACACGGACCAGTCCTGTTATACCAGATCTCCGAACACGATACCCGCATGCTGGTAGATGTAAAACACCCACTTCCATCAGACCTCAAGGTAAGGAGTTCATTCCTTGCGCAACGCTTTCCGCTGACATTCCTTTTAGGGACATATCCTCACAAATGTCGTTCCTCAACTCCCCGCATCGCTACA
The DNA here is from genome assembly GCA_038091295.1 of Tylopilus felleus. Taxonomy (NCBI): domain Eukaryota; kingdom Fungi; phylum Basidiomycota; class Agaricomycetes; order Boletales; family Boletaceae; genus Tylopilus; species Tylopilus felleus. Next base: position 5,674 of record JBBPOE010000173.1, on the reverse strand, counting down.
TGTAGCTATCCACGAAGCACTAGACCGGGATCGCTTGCGTCGCATGCCAAATTCATTCCTCTCTTCTGCAGTCCAAGGCGGAAAGTACACTAAAGAGGGCGTTTTCCTGCTCGGTGATTCCTGGAATATGCGACATCCCCTGACAGGTGGCGGAATGACTGTTGCTCTCCATGATGTGGTTTTATTGGCGCAGATGCTAGGCAAGATTGAAAATTACAGCAATTGGGATCAGGTCTCTGACATGCTTACTCGCTGGCACTGGGCTCGCAAGCCACTGGCATCAACGGTAAACATCCTCAGTGTCGCATTGTATGACCTCTTTGGCGCGGATGGTATGTGCTCTCGTGGTAATTTGTGCGACATTGAGACGCATTATAGCATAGGTGAATACCTTGCAGTTCTTCAAAATGGCTGCTTCAAATACTTTGAATGCGGCGGCGATTGCATCCGTGGCCCCGTGTCCCTTCTCTCCGGGTAAGCAACTATCCTTTTTCTGAAAGCCGACTTCACCGAACTTATCGTCTATAGTATCGCTCCCTCTCCAGCGCTGCTATTCTATCACTTCTACAAAGTAGCGTTCTACTCAATATGGGTCATGTTTACTCACCCTCGACCCGTCAATAACTCGGAGAGCGAAGCTAAGCTTACGCTTGCGGCCCCCCCTGTATGGGAGTACCCCTTCCTCTTGATCAAGAGTCTGAAAGTGGTCCGTTCTCTGACCCTTAATCCTTGGTCGCTTTGTTTGGCTAACCATCAACCTCTAGTTTTGGACAGCGTGTGTGGTGTTTAGCCCATTGCTTTGGTCAGAGATACAGTGGTGGTGATACTGATAGACTTATAGAATTCTCGTCGTTCTTGGCTGGTCGAATACAGTAAATTATACCTAGTAATTTCTTGGATGGTTCAACTGGTGGAGTGGAGAGATCTGAAGCGCTTCCCGATTTGCAGCCACCGAGTGGACTCTTAATAGCCGATAATATGCCGTGGATTACAATAACGGCGACCACTATTTCCCCAGCGAGTACTTTTTAAAACCGCTCTCAGATGCGTTACTATCTCGGTTGTATTGAGTTTCCATTCGGATTCAACTATCTTTTGACTCATGATCGTTTTGAATATACCAAGCACTTATGTACTGGACGAGTACCAGTACAAACAGGTCGGTGATCCATGCTATGTTGCATAGCCTAGTTCTGACGACTGCCACATAGTCCATCATCCCTCCACAACTGCGATGAACGGCGGTTCAGCAGCTCTTTTGCAACTGAACGAGCCTGCATGCGTTAGGGATTAATTTATAACTCGCCGACAATGATCGGTCTTTATATCACAACTACTTGAACTCTTCACCTCGTCGACGTGTTCGAGCCCATTTAAAACTTGAAGATGGTGCGAGTAGAGACTCATCCCTCACCCCCTCCTTGCGCAGCGTAGAAGGACAGTATGTACTTCACGGCCACTCTCACGACGTCCATTGTTGCACTGGCTGGCTTGGCTGCAGCAGCGCCGCGACCGGCTCTGGTGCAGAATGCTGGTGTGGCCATCCCCATCACTAAACGCTCGAGATTGGTACATTGCGACCATAGAGTGGACGTTGAAGCACTCAAATCTCATGTTGCGTTCTCCAAGGCGTACGTCATTTCTTCCTTTGCTTCGTGTCAACTCAGACAGTCCTATATGCATAGTAAGATCCTCCGCGGCTTTGATAATTTCCAGAAGAACACGGGTGCTCTACATCCCGCTGCCTTGAAGGGAACTCAGAAGCGCAGCACTGGTGCTGATGCACTGATTGCCGACAACAACGAACTATGGTTTGGAACTATTTCTGTAGGCGTTCCTGCCAACACTTTCACCGGTAAGCTTGCTTGCATTGTCACCGAATGCCCGGTTAAATCTTTCTCGCAGTCGACTTTGACACGGGCTCGAGGTATATTTCCGTAGTCCAGTACTAGCGCACTGCCTAATTCGGGTTTAGTGATCTTGTCTTGCCAGGGTCCTTTTGTACTTCAAACTGTACTGGCCACGACATCTACGATCCCAGCCTTTCTTCGACCTCCCAGGACTTGGGTCAGACTTTCAGCCTTGCATATGGAGATGGATCTGCTGCTTCGGGCGAACTATTTTCCGATACGGTTTCTGTTTCAGGACTCACGGTACGCTGCTTTCCGCTCTCGGAATTACGGTGTCTGACCTCTGAGCAGGCAGTAGGGCAGATGCTCGGCGTTGCTGCAGCATACTCTTCCAGCTTCGCAGTCGACAGCTTCCCTCCTGATGGCCTAATGGGAATGGCTTTCCAGTCTATTTCTTCCTACAATGGGATGCCCGTATTTGAGAATATAGTATCCCAAGGTCAGGCGGACGAACCAGTATTTTCATTCAAACTTGCAAGCTCTGGATCGGAGGTATACCTTGGTGGTGCGAATCCGGCGTTGTACACCGGCGACTTCACCTACACCCCTGTTACGCAACAAGTGAGTTGTGTATTAGGCGTGTTTTCGGCCATCACTGACATTAATTTGCCAGGGTTACTGGGAAGTTAACATGGACGGCGTCGTGGGTAACGGAGAAACCATTCTAAGCAACGTCGACTGCATCATTGACACGGGTACTACCCTCGTCGTCGGCGATCCTTTACAAGTGGCGACCTTCTACAGTGTACTGGGTGGTTACGATGCGTCAAGCACGCTAGGAGAAGGTTATTACACTTGTATGCCGCAGTCGTCTCATTTCCGTCACCTCATTGACACACTCCGCAGTCCCATGCGATTCCTTCCCTTCGGTGAGCTTCACCTTTGGGGGCACATCGTTCCCAATCTCCCCCGAAACCCTCAACGCTGGGCCAGTCTCTGCTGATTCGAACGAGTGTATCAGCGGTATCGTCGGTCAAGACACAGGTTCTTGTGAGTGTCTCTCATTCACAACTCTGTTTCGCGAGTGCTTTCGCTGCGCTGCGTTTAGTAACGTCATGCTCACTGCCTCTTTTCTGCTTTGGGGGACAGCCTTCTGGATCGTCGGGGACGTGTTCCTCCGAAACGTGTACACGACGTTCGATGTCGGTAATTTGCAGGTTGGGTTCGCTCAGCTTGCTTGAGCGCTCTTGCAAAGCTGGCTTCATAGCTGCGCCTATCGCGATGTGTACTTTCTCCACGTCAGGGCAAAACCTGCCACGGACCTGTTTATACCGAACAAACTGGACTTGTGAAGTCAGGAGGGCAGGCGAATGACTCGGTACAGCTGCGCTGTGCCCTGTCATTTCCCCCCGGGAGGTAGTGCAACATAGATTGTTATGTTATGAACCGAAAAAACATGATCTAAATTATGTGCGATTGGCAGTATACTTGCATGCATCGATAATGTGATGCGTGACCCTGAGCCTGTGCTCCACAAACGTGCACAGGTTTGTCTGATGCTACTGAATTACTCAATGGCGATCAAGCACTCTCAGCCTCTGTTCAAGTTGCGAGGATCGATCCTCAGCTCTGCCAAGACTCTGCTTGGATCGTTCCTAGTGTCTACGCTGTGCAGTGACTGGTCAGTCATCCGAATAGGAAGAGGGCGACTTTATGATGTCGAGCTGTGATTTCATCAGTCTGACCCTCAGTTCTGCGCCCTGGCTGGAACAACTCAAGCAATTGGTGCGCTTTGATGGGTATGTTTTGGAGGTTTCCTGATGTCTCGTGGCAGATCTTGTCGGTGGAGGTGTTAAAGTGAACGCCCTCCCCGAGACTGCATGGGCTGTCGCGAACCACCGTATTGCTGATTACAGCTCGCTCGCTGAAGTGATAGATCGTTTCATCAATATTACATCCCCTGTTGCCGCGAAACACAACATGACCCTTGTTGCCTTTGGGGTCGCAAGGCCCCTCGCGGGGAGCTATACGCCTCTCCGATGCGTTTAACGATTCTCTTGAGCCAGCACCTGTGACGCCTACAACTGGAAGTGGCCCTTACGAGCTCCTTTCAAGGACCATTCGATCGACATTCCAGTCACACCTCCGCACAGACGGGCTTCCAAGGTCTGCCATTGTCTCACCTGGACCCTCTACCGGTGCGTTTTATGCATCTGTGCTGTATATACTGATGGATCGTGTTGTAGGCAATACAGGTAAGCGGAGGAGGTCATCACGGAAATGAAGACGCTGAGGCATACCTGCAATAACCTAGACACGGTGCATTACTGGAATCTCACCAAGCACATCTTCCGGTATAATTATCTGGGTGTCTCCGACTCTTATAACACACGATTAACGAAGGTCGAAGAAATGCTTGCTTGTCTCGGCTGAATTACACATTTGCATCGGAACTACAGCTAACCCAGCAGAAGGGTTCTTGGAGTAGATTCGCTACTTCACGAGGCTCGTTCTCAATGCTGATCAAAGTGACTTACTGGAATGAGAGTATCGTAGTTTCCATGAAATTGAAGAGTTACTTTTCGTACTTCCGGCATCGGCTGTGATCTCTAGGGCTGAAGGGGTTGGAAAGATGTAGATGAGATACTATTGTAGATCTCACATTTGGTGCCCCTGTTCAAACCACTTCATTACAACTTGGTCGACGGCAAGATGCCGTCCAAATTCCATTGACGAAAACAGCACGGCCGACCCAACATTAATATTCAAGAGCCGCATCAGTGAAGCCTGAGGAAGAAATTGGGAACCGTAGCCGACACTTAAAGACAGGAGCAAGGTAGGTATCAAGTACAAATGTGGTGAGCAATACAACAAGGGAAGCGAACAAGCGAGAACACAATGTCACATCTTTTGTAACATGCAAGCAACAAACACTTAATTGCAAGTTGTTGCTTCGGATCATGACTAGGCGCAAGCTGGTTCTAAGAACCGTGGGTGTCAGGAGGGACCGTAACACACTCGAGAAGAAATTCGGTGCCTCACCAAGAGTACCATCGGTGTCAGGTTCTCCACATACGGGCGGACGAACCTCTGCTATCGAGGCTGCTGGCGCAGATAGCACCAAAGAATAAAGCGAGAAGATTATTAGCAATGACCGCGCGAAATACATTCTGTCTGTACGATAGTGAGGCCTTGCCATTCATATGTAATACTGGAGGGCCACTCACCAATTACTCTGAAAGTGCGAAGATTGGTGGGAAGATGTGCTGGGGGTGGGAGGACGCCCCGCTGACCATTTTATATCCGCGCTCGGCCTCACATAGGTATAGTTCCTTCATGGGTTACCAGATGGAGCTCCCGGTTAATTAGGCCAAGCCTATCGAGAACACGAGGCGTTTTATTGACGCATCGGATGATCATTGACGTTATACAGGAGCTATTGGGTCAATAATCAGTCAGCCAAGAAGTATGCAACGAGATTCTCTTCGCGTAAGCAATCGGCTCGCTTGCTGGGCTCGGGCCTAGTAAGCGATGGGCTTCCAATAATGCGGCACCCACGAGGTAAGAACTCCTGCGGATGGGTTTTGCCCGGGTATCCACTTGGGTTGCGACTTGTGGGTAAGGCGTGGGTCGGGTGTTTCGAGTGCAGGTTTGACGGGTGTCATTTCCACTCTAGGGGTGGGTACGGGTACAGAAGTCGGAGGGCGGAGGGTTCCGAAGGGTTATTAGGGTGTGTGGCACTTGTAGCTCAACCTCTGTTGTCGAATTCGATAGGCTCGGGAGTGTTGGCATGTCAGCTCAGATGACCATGACCCACTGAGTCT
>JBBPOE010000172.1:0-45678 GCA_038091295.1 Tylopilus felleus | reverse complement strand
ACGTCGTTCCAACAGACAACGCTGGGAAGGGTGGTAACGCATCCAGTGGAAACAGCTCAGGCGTGGTTAATTAGGCGGCGATGCCGGACAAAAGAGGAACGAGATCCTCACAACCTAGACCAACTTCACGGACATTATGCACATAGTCTATTCACTTGCCTATTGGACGGGATTGTATTTGACGGTAAATCCAACATGCACATTGTATCACCTGGCAGTCACAGTAGCTTAAGATGGGCAGTAACTTGGTTTACAAGCTCCACCGGTGCTGTTGAGATATTTGTCGGTAACGAGAATGGAACGTCAGGGGAGGTAACCTACCGGGACCAATTCCAAGGACTGTACGCGATCCTGCCGCAATTTGCGTACGCCCACTAGAAAGTGTACCATCATCAACGGACGAATTTCACTGCGAAAACACAGCATACGCGTCAAGTATTGACCGAGCACATAGATTAAGACTCTTTGCAATCGCCTCCAGCTCTAGTATCTCTTCTTCGGAGGACCCCCTGAGGGCGATTTTTGCTTGTCTGCTCAAATTTGTTTTCAGGGAAGCCAGGCAAGTCGACCAAACGTACCCTGTTCGTTCCCAGTGCTGTACAAGCTACATGAACGTGTCTTTAGAGTTTCGGAGCCCGACACGCACTGGTCAACTTACCTTTGGGTTTGCTTTTACAAGCGCCTTGTAACATGCTAAGGTAGCGTGGCTATTAAATTAAATCATGGGTCTAGCACAACGACCTCTCAACCAAGACGTGTGACATACCCACACCTGAGCAACTCAGAGCGACATCGGTTCATGAGAAAGAGTCACGTACTGTGCCGCTATCTTTCCCTGAGTCATCTTCAAATCTGTCCGCACGACCAACACCTGATCCATCGACATGAGTGGGGGTCTCTCGTCCGAACGGTGACAAGCGCTTACAAGCTTGCATGGCTCCATCAATCGTGGTTTTATGGAAGAAAGATCACCATCAGCCAATTCCTCGTCTTCATCATCGTTGTCCTTCGGTTCGGGTTTGAGTTCTGGCTTGGTCTCTGGTGGTACGACGACGGGAGACGCGGTCTTTGTGTCAAATTGCACTCCTAGATAGTATCCGAGTGCCAGAGCGAGACATACTGAGGCAGCGTAGGAGAGCACTTTTATGTAGCGAGCTGGGAGATGAGCTCCAGGGACTTTAAGCAAGAAAATGTAGACACTCACTCGGGTGGACCATCGAGGCAAAGGAAAGCGGAGGTTGCCGACAGACTGCTCGATAAGGGATATTGAGCAAGCTCGCTGCTTGTTTTTGACGATCCTAATGGCGGAAGAAACGCTAGCTGCACCCTCAGCAGTTCCTCAGGAAAATGTCGCCGGGAGAGAACCATTCTCCTCGCTCGAACTCTCGGAACAGACGAACAAAGCGCTTGCGGACATGGGGTTCAAAACCATGACACCCGTACAGGCTCAGGCCATTCCACCACTGCTCGCCGGAAAAGACGTCCTTGGTGCTGCACAAACTGGCTCAGGGAAGACGCTCGCCTTTCTGATCCCCGCCGTTGAACTGCTACATCGAATGAAGTTCAAGCCAAGAAATGGTGGGTTTCCGATGTCGAGTGGTGCAAGACTTTTTGTATTGATCGGATTTTCGCTCTGTTCACAGGAACTGGAATCATCATCGTATCGCCAACACGCGAGTTGGCGTTGCAGATATTCGGCGTTGCGAAAGACTTGATGGCCTATCACTCTCAGACCTTTGGTATTGTCATTGGTGGTGCAAATAGGAGAGCAGAGGCAGAAAAGCTTGAGAAGGGTGTCAATCTCGTCGTAGCAACACCAGGTCGGCTACTCGATCATCTTGAAGTAAGTAGGAGTCTCGGAAGTAGGTTTACAACGAGCGCTCATAATCGCAGAATACCAAAGGATTTGTTTTCCGCAACCTAAAAGCACTCGTCATCGACGAAGCAGACCGAATATTGGAGATCGGTTTCGAGGAGGAGATGAAGAAAATCATTGCGATTCTACCAAATGGTATTGCATATTGACACTCCCGACTCGTGGTTTAGCTGACATTCTTGATAGAGGGACGGCAATCTATGCTTTTCTCTGCGACGCAGACCACAAAGGTCCAGGACCTCGCTCGCATATCACTACGCCCCGGACCTCTGCATGTTGACGTAGACAAGGAAGAGGCTACGAGCACTGTGTCGACGCTATCCCAAGGCTATGTCGCGTGCCCATCTGATCGCCGTTTCCTTCTCCTATTCACCTTTCTCAAAAAGAACCTGAAGAAGAAAATCATCGTCTTCTTCTCTAGCTGTAACTCCGTGAAATATCATGGAGAGCTGCTGAACTACATCGATGTGCCAGTGCTCGATCTACACGTATGCTTCCTTTTTGGCACGTCGTGAGCTTGAAGCTGACCTCTCGATGTTATAGGGCAAACAAAAACAACAGAAGCGTACCAACACGTTTTTCGAATTCATCAATGCAGAATCTGGCATCCTGCTCTGTACCGATGTCGCTGCTCGTGGACTGGACATCCCTCGCGTAGATTGGATCATCCAGTACGACCCACCAGACGATCCAACAGACTACATACACCGTGTGGGACGTACGGCACGAGCAGGGAAGGTCGGGAAGAGTCTATTATTTCTACTGGAGAGCGAGTTAGGTTTCCTGCGGTATTTAAAGGAAGCAAAAGTTCCCCTCAACGAGTACACCTTTCCTGCGGAACGGATCGCCAACGTGCAAACTCAGGTATGTCGTCGTAGCACCATCGGGAGATGATATTGACACTACTTGAAATCTAGTTGGAAAAACTGCTACAAAAGAACTATTTCTTACATCAATCTGCAACAGACGGTTTCAGGTCTTATCTGCAAGCATACGCCTCCTATTCGCTCAAGAAGATATTTGATATCAATGCGCTGGATCTCGTCAAGGTTGGAAAATCGTTTGGGTTTGCTATTCCACCCCGTGTCAACATAAACATTGGTGGGGGAAGCGGGAAAGCGAGTGCGGGAAAGAAGCGACGACGGAACGAAGAGGAGGAAGAGGAGTGGGAGGATATGCCACTTGGGGAGGGTGCAGAGAGTGGAGAGGAAGTGGATATTGTGGAGGAATTAGGGAGAAACAAGGCGAGGAGACAAGGCAAGGGGCGACGGATAGAGACGCTGGGGAAGAAGGGAGTCGACAAGGAGAGATATCGAAAAGGAAAGGAGCGGAAGAAGGCGAAAGCTTTTGGACAGCAGTGGAGTCGGTGACCTGACCCGATTAGGCATGTTCATTAGGGTAGATTTGCTAGTAAAGAGTACGCGTCCTTTTGAAAGGGTTGCGTGTACACCTGCCCTAAAGTCACCAGCAGGCAGAGGTTCGGCACTGCAGTTTAAGCTGACCCTCACACCAAAATTTCTATCTCGTCTATCTTGAACTAATTCATTGCGTGCAGCACTCATGGCGACCACTCAGGTGATACATATCTCCTTCTTTCCATGGCCTTTGCTGACGTATACTTTGTTTATGTGCCTATATTGGTTCCACGTACAGCACTATCTATGGGCAGCTGGTCATTTCTTACTCTTGACAGCGGCATTGCGATACTTTATTGCGTCCATCACCTTTACGACCGTCTCTGCGTGGTGGTATAGAGGTACGCCACATTCTCGCTCAGTTTTCCAACGTAGCGCCTAACTTGTATCTTGCAGCGAGCTTCTTGGGGGCCCTTGTTAGCTATGCGATCGTGTGCCAGTGAGTAGCGCCCCGTTATGCGTGGTAACAGCGTGGCACTATTGCTGACACTTTCCGCGTGTTGGCAGCAAATCACTCGGGGTGAGAACGGGTGCCATTTGTCGCGTGTTTGGTTTTCACCTCCCGAGTGTTCTAGACTCCGCAACCCAACCTGGCGTTTGTGAAAAAGGCAATTTTGGATGAGGTGAGTCTGCAGACTTGAGAGGCATAACATTGTGCGCTAAGATAAATGCATAGAATGTCCAATACTTTATGCTCGCGTTTTTCTGGTGGAGCTCCAAGCCAGTTTCCTGTAAGTGTTCTGCGCACCAGGCAACCGAGAGCGTTGTTACTGAGATATCGTGTTGCATAGTGGCGTTGATGCCTTACTTTGTGTTTTCGCTCTTCCATGCTCTGACGTTTACCCGCACGACGTTGATGGCCCAATACCTTCCACCTGGACCACCTCTCACAGCTGGTGGCCCTCCTCAGCCTCATCCTCTTGCCAAGCGCTTGCAGCTCTGGGTGAAGTGTACGTGGCATGACGTGACTATGTTCGATGACTGATTGCTGACTATGCATCAGCCAACTATGACCAGGCAATGCGCGTTGTGGCGTTCGCGGAGCTGGTCATCTTCTTGCGTGTTGCGTTTGGGGCTCTTCTGTTCCGCAACTCGTTGCTTGCGCCGGTGATATATGCGCACTTTTTACGCCTGCGATACTACCAGTCTGCATTTACGCGGGAGGCGGTCTCGTACGCTGATCAACGTATCACGACTGCACTGGGGCACCCTGCTATTCCGCCCGTTGTCGGGGGTGTGTGGGTCAAGGTGAAGGAGTTTACGACCAAGTGGGCGGGGAGTGTGATTGAGCCGAGGAGGGAGTAGACGGAGGGCTTTGTCTACGAACGTTGGTGAGGTGAATGGCTTGGTACACGATATGTCCTATGATAGATTCCGTCAAGAATATTTTTTATTTTCTTGTTTTTGACAAACAAGGACATACATGACCAAGGGAATATTTCTACAAGTTTTTCGCCGTGGAATTATCGGACGGCCCGACGAGTCGACAACGCGCAAGGTTCGGACGTTTCTCTTGCTCCAACATGTCCCGCATACCCGTCCCGACTCACTCCCCCGCTCACAGCAGGCCCTTTGACCGCCCCGCATCGCCCGCCATGCCCTCCTCGAACCTCTCCATCGCTCCCCCGCTCTCCGACACCAGAAAGAAGCAGTCAAAGCGCGACGAGGTCCGTTTCTTCTCGCGTCATCTTCCTGGCTGATCCCCCGCAGGCAATCCGCAAAAAAATCGAATCTGAACTCGCCCGAAAGCGCACAGTCTCGACCACCTTCCAGTCCGGGCGTAGCAAACGTTCCGCTAAGCCTCCAGTGGCCAAAGGAACAGTCGCCGCCCTCAAACCGAGTCCCGCCCTCACCGTCCCGGAGAATATCACCGTCGCAGAGGCCAGTCAGCTATGTGCTGCCAAGCGCACCGACTGTGTCCTCGTCGTCGACGATGACGAGGGCCTCAGCGGCATATTCACCGCCAAGGACCTCGCATACAGAGTCACTGCAGAAGGTCTTGATCCTCACTCGACACCCGTCAGCCATATCATGACCCGCACTCCCATGGTGACCCGCGACACGACCAGTGCAACAGAAGCTCTCCAGCTTATGGTCCAAAGACACTTTCGTCACTTGGTCAGTCATCATACCACTTCATCATCATTATCTTATCCCGGTATTCCCCTAGCCCGTTTGTAATGAGGAAGGAAACGTCGTCGGTTTGCTCGATATCACCAGAGTATTCCACGAGGCCCTCAACAAGGTCGAACGCAGCTCTTCCGCATCCGAAAAGCTCTACAATGCTCTCGCCGGCGTACAGACAGAGCTCGGCCCCGGCATGGCCGCAAATCCTCAAGCTGCCGCTATGCTCGCATATGTCGACGCCCTCCGTGAAAAGACCGCTCTACCCGATCTAACCACAGTCATGGACTCGCGCACGCAGCCAGCGACAGTGACCCCGAAAACAACCGTTCGTGAAGTGGCAAGGCTAATGAAGGAGCGCAGAGTGACGGCCGTTTGCGTGATGGAAAACACTCCCGGGTCAGACAGTGTGCACCCTAAAATCGCTGGTATCTTCACGAGCAAGGATATAGTTCTCCGGGTAATCGCTGCCGGCTTAGACGCTGGGATTTGCAGCGTCATTCGGGTTATGACTCCTCATCCTGACACTGCACCTCCTACTATGACTGTGCACGACGCACTCAAGAAAATGCACAGTATGTACGATCAGCCCCAGACCAATTTCCGCTGATGCATCTATCTGCAGATGGTCACTACCTCAACCTCCCTGTTGTGGAAGCTGACGGACGGCTAGTGGCCATCGTCGATGTACTCAAACTCACTTACGCTACCCTCGAGCAGGTTTGTCATGTTTTATCACACGTGTTCCCTCGTTGATTTGTCGTAGATGAACGCGATGAGCACCGAAGCAGCAGGCGAACACGCTGACACAGAGGGTGGTCCAATGTGGGGTCGTTTCTTCGATTCCATTGGCGGTCACGACGACACCGAATCCGTCATATCAGGTTCGCATGCCCCTACGGATGGTCACTCCATCTCAGCACATAACCTCTCTCGCATTCAACAATCACCTCACTCGGAAGTTCACCCCAATGACTCTGCTTCCGTTATTGATGACGATCACGAATCTGTTCTTGACGCGTACCCGCGCAAGAAAGATTCGCGTAATATCCCGAGCATCACTGGTGCGGCCTCGTCCGTACCTGTCGATGATGGTACCTATGTCTTCAAGTTCCGTACTCCAGGTGGTCGAACACATCGTTTCCAAGCTAGGCATGACAGCTTTGAGATGCTCCGCGAAATTGTGTCCGGAAAGCTGGGCAGCGACCCATTCTTCACATCCTACGACGGTGATCCAGACCAAAAGCCGGACCCGACAGACTTTTCATTGTCATACACGGACGCAGATGGGGATACAGTGCTGATCACGAGCGACAACGATATCGCTGATGCTGTCAAGATTGCACGCACGGCGGGCACGGATCGTGTTGTATTGTTCATCCAAGGTGGTAAGCACTGGGAGGAAGCAGGTGCCGACAAGAACGAATCCAAGGCTCCCGAGGCCACGACACCCCCCCAAGAGGAAGTCAAGCCAGAGGCTGCTCCGGAACCACCGGTCGTGGCTTCACCTCCCCAGGTCTATGCACCACCGCCACAGGAGCTCGTGTTGGGTATTCCCAAAGATGTACTACTTCCTGCAAGTATAGGTGCACTTGCTGTCGTCATCATCGGTGTTTTCACCATCTCACGTCTGACGCGGGATTAGTGGAAGGAGGGAAGCGGAGCGACGAGGGGCCAAGGAGGGCGGTTGCCGATGTGTCCAATGTCCTCATTTCGTATCTTGGTCGGTGCTACCTGCGAGGATATCTTGTTGTGGGAAGCACGGACTCTATTTTCTGTTTTCTACCGTAGATGCTTGCACCCATGCCAGCCAAGCTGCTTCAATCGTTTACATATACGACTAGTGTTTTTTCGATGAGTAATGAAACGTCGTAGACGCTCATAAGATCGGAATGATGCTTCGGGCATGTCACCGCGAGGAAGACAAACATGTTCCCAGCCCAGGCAGATAAATTCGTCTGCCAGTCATGACACTGGCACAGTTCAACTTTGTCCCATGCCGTCCGCGACAGACCCGGGACTCGCCCAGCTCTTTGACGGGGTCAAATGCGACATCCTCACCAAGAATCAAGAGGCAGACAATGCACTCAAGCTCCGAGAGATATCGAGAACCTTCCTCTGTGAGCCCTTCCTTGTAGCATACCCAGCTGGTTGTTGAACCCGCGGCAGCGGACACGGTCACAGGTAGATAGCGCATCTCCCATCGTTTGAACGAGCATGCGCTGAAACCTAGTCTCACAGTCCCCACGAAGCAGATGAACGAGTATGCACTCCGTGCCTCGCTCGGCGACGACGTCTACTTTGACGAATCCACCGCTGCCCTCGAGACGCATTTAGCCAAGATAACCGGGAAGGAAGCGGGTCTCTTCTTCCCCTCCGGAACGATGTCCAACCAGGTCGCTCTGCGGACGCACCTCCAGCAGCCGCCTCACTCGGTCATCACCGATTCCCGCGCTCATATCTATCAGTAAGTGTACGGGATCGTTTGAGCTCTCTCTCGTGCCTTCATGGCGAGCTAGGATGGAGGCCGGCGGTGCTGCATTCCACTCTCAAGCCAACAGCATCCCTATCTTCCCTGAGAACGGTGAGTTCCGATAAGATTGGTCTGCGGGAGCAACGGTCAGATGATCATTTCGAATCGCTAGGTCACCATTTGACATGGGAAGATATCGAACCACGCATCGTGTCTGGCACGAACGTGCATGTGTAAGGTGTATTTTTGAAACCAACTCTCATCATATTGACTGTATTTAGTGCACCGACGCGGGTCATCGCACTAGAGAATACCCTCAACGGGACCATCATCCCCCAGAAGGATGTATGCGAGATTTCCAAGAACGCACATGCGCGGGACATTATCATGCATCTTGATGGAGCACGGATCTGGCATGTTGCTGTTGAAACAGGGCTGTCTATGAAAGAGATCTGTGACCCCTTCGACTCCGTCAGCCTGTGCCTTTCCAAGGGTCTCGGTAATTCTCATTTCCTTCGGTTTTCCACCAGCTTTGTGGCGCTTATTACCATTCTCCAGGTGCGCCCATCGGGTCATGTTTGGTCGGCCCAAATGCATTCATCACCAAGGCACGGTGGTTCAGGAAGCTCTTCGGTGGCGGAATGCGTCAGACGGGTTATCTGGTCGGCTGTGCTGCTTATGCGCTCACTTACAACTTTCCTCTTCTTCCTCGTGTTCATTCACTTGCTAAGCACATGCAACGGGGTCTAGAAGACATTGGAGTTGGGATCCTAAGTCCCGCTGAAACTTGCATAGTGGGTCGCCCGAGGTTCGTATTCGTCATCGAAACGATATCTGACCATCGGTTCCCGACAGTTGTTTTACGACCCCTCCACCATCGGCGTCGAGTATTGGGAGATCGTCGAGCGTGCCGCTGCGCTTGAAAAGCCTATCGAGATAGGTGGGTCGCGCATCGTCATCCATATCCAGACCTCTTTCCAAGCTGTCGAGGATTTCCTTGACCTCGTGAGGACCTTGAAGGAAGAGAAGGCAAAGGCAGGCTGGACGCCGGATGGAGCACCACCCAAGAAGCGGAGTCGCACCCAGGACGTATATGTCAGGGCTACCAAGCCAACCTAGATGCACACGTGCTAGTGTTGGAACTAGAGTGGGTCTCGAATACATCGTCTGTGTTGATGCTCTTCACTCCCTGAGGTACATTGGACGACACTCGTCACCTGACTGCGAGAGCCTATTCTTGGATTTTTCAGTCTTACCCCAGCAAGACTTGATGCAACAAAGTAACTGTCTCCTGGGCCGCGATGCCAATTGGGAAAAGAGGTGATGCGAACCGAATTGATTCGTGCTCGACGGCTCTACATACCCGCACGATTACACCCCACTCTTGGTTTACAGCTCGTGGACACCAATGTGATCGCAGATATCAAGCATGTGAGATACAACGGAGGATAGATCTCCGCCAACCAGTATTTTTAACCCCTACCCACATACCGCTGCTTTTCGTACTCCTTCCAAAGGGACTTGAAGATCGTTTTCCCACCCGAATCCAGCGCGGACATCATCAACGCGTCACGACTGTGTTCCCCCACCATTTCACACAACGCAAACAACCCAGGCTCGAGCTCCCTCCTCATCTCTGCGTTAATGATACACAACGGATCGTTGAACGCGTCCATGTACGCGACGAGGACGTACGACGCGTGTTTCGCAAACGGTTTGGCGAGGGATTCCGCCTTCTGCGATTCGGTGGACGCGGAGGCGTGCGTCCTCGGGACCGTCTTGGTGGTGAGCGAGGTGAGGAGACGAGCGAGCGCGCGCGCTTCGTCCGTAGATAACGGTTGGGAAGCAGATAGCCATGACGGGAACGTGTCGGTGACGAGTTTGCTCTGTTTTGCGCCGAGTTGCGGACGTATCTTGCGAGTGAGCATCATCAGCTGGCGGAGGACAAGGCTGAGGTGAGGAAGGGTGTGGACGACGAGGTCGCGTCGCAGTCGGATGAGTGCACCAAGGGTAGCAACAATGTGGTGAAAAATAGGGAACAGCGTCGTGGCGTCGTGCTCTGAGGAACCAGAGAGCATTTTGTTAAGGAGGGACCATATACTGCCAAGGTCTACAGAGCGAATAGCGGCTGGCTGAGTGCACGTCAGCGAATTGATCTAAAATCCCACCGGAGAATACACACTCGATCTGAACAATGCTTCGCAATGAATTCCAGGTATTGCAATTTAAGCTGCGAGGAGCCGCCATAAATCTCTTCACGGTCAGCAAATAGATTAAAGCATCGCGTCGCAAAGTGCTGAATGACCTTGAGCGTGCCTGTTGTGATGGATTGTTGGCAAGATGGAAACTTTACTCCTGGGAGCAAACCTACCTTGCGGTGCATCATGCAGCATGACCTGACCGAGATGGATTAGGCGTTCACGGCGATCCGCTCGGAGCCCACTTCCTCCGATCCCTTCTTCTAGGGTACTTAACAAGTGAGAGAAATCCTCGACAGACATTTTCTTCAAACCATGCATGACGTGAACGTCCATGATCTGTTCGACTTTTGAAATAGAGTTAGATGCACGAAATATAAGTATAGAAAACACATGACGGACTGCCGGAGCTCCGCTCACCACAAATGACTGCATAGAAACCGACTAGGACATCAAGATGAACATGATGTGCCGCGGGAGGCATACACCAGAGCTCCTCAAACAAAAGGCCGAGGACGCTTGAGCAAGTCTCAGAATAAAGTCTGGCGGAATTTTCAGTACGCGTCATTGATGTCGCCAGCTTCAGACCGAACGGAACCGTAGCAACTTCAGCTAGAAGAGAGTCATGAATTGAATTGTGACTAGGTGATCCTTGGTGAACTTACGATTGATTCCTAACCACCGCCTCAGCGACAACATATGAGACCATGCGTTTATTTGTTCGCTCGAAAGGAACTGATCTAGCTCCCTGGGATCGATTTCCACCAATCTTCTTGCGAGTGGTAAAAGTGCAGACTCCAGGGCCTCAAGAAGTGCATTCAACGTGCGTCTAACTTGATCATGCAGACTACAGTGTATGCATCGTATCACTAACATGCAAAAGTCTTTCACGCGATCGTACCTAGTGGGATCGAAATCACTTGTTGTGCGCTCGATGAGCTTAAGAATGCTTGATTGAACGACGAGCTGTGCCCATGTCTCCTGAGATCTTGGCTGTGAATACGGTCTAGCGGTTATAAGCATGGAAATGACACTAGAAATAGATGCTGCTGCCTCTAGTTCCTGTGAGCGCAGGAGGTTCCTGAAGTAAATATAATTATCAGCGTACGCGTACACAGTCGAAGAAGCTCGGAACGCACACGACGTGCGATTGTATTAAATCGAGGGTGACGCTTGTGAGTGCCTTCGAGGAAGATAATGAGGGTGGGCTGAGCAGATGGCTGACACAAGTCAAGGAAGTCTTCATATATATTTTGCATGAGCATGGTACGAAACAAGAATGTATGACTCACAGAGTGGCTTGGCAGACTTAAAAACTGTCCCATGCGCTGCAGAAAGACGCGAACAAAAGTCAATCGGCGAGACCATCTCTTCAATTCTTCTGATGGGACCCTGGCATCCGATTCCTCCGTGTGAGACTTACGTCCCGCATCACCTCTATCTTTATGCTTCCTCTTTGTTATGCTTTTGTGGGGTTTTGCGCCCTCCAGCGCCATGCAAATTTGAACGTCTGCAGCCATGGCCCTCTTGACCAGCTCGGCACGCACGGGGCGACTGAAGTACTCTGGAGGTACATAGAGAAGAAGATTGTACGCGTTGCATGCGAGAGTGAGCTCACTATGAGTTATCGGATTTGTGGGCGAAGGCGACTCGGTCCCTGGGATGGGAAAACAGTAGGGAGAGAGCGGTGCGGTTAGGGTCAACACAGATGATAGAAATACGGCTGTTACTCAAATTTAGACCAAAATTGAACCGATTGACGGAATGAGCGTGACGGACCTCGAATGTTATGCAGCTCCCAGAATTGTGCATTTCGGAGGAGACTGAGGAGGATACCACGTAAGGTGATGACAACATGGCCACGTTGTAGATCAATCTCATCGGAACGATCTTGAGTATGTTCATCGGACAGATCGAAAGATACGTCAAGTAGCAATGAGATGAGTCTCTCCAGAATTTCCGTCGAGGCTAATGCGCTACCAAACACTAAAGTTAGAAGACAAGGCGCTTTCATCTTTCTACCTATCCAGGAGGAATTGACTTACTCGAGGACGTCGATCCATCTCTCCGTCAATACATACAGAACTGCGAGACCCAGATTGTCGCGAGTAAGATCAGCTGATATACCGGACCACTTCATTTGCGACAAGGGATGAGAGGTGAGGATGTCGAGTGTCACGTTGAAAATCGGGTGGGCCTCTATCTGCGTCTGGGATTCGCAGTTGTGTGTGTACCAAACATGCCAGAGGAGGGTCCGAATCTGATACAGAAGTAAGCAAAGAACATAAGAAAAGCAAGGAGTCATGCCAAGTAAACCACGTACAACTTCAAGGACCAGCTCTGGATCTGACGCCCCATCCCGCACAACATTCAACAGTGTTTCTACACACTCTTCTTCGAGTTGATCGCAGTCTCCGAGTAAAGAAGATACCCGAGCACGGACGTCGTATAGAAATCGAAGAGCAGCAGATACCACAGTGTGACGATAAAGTGCGGAGAGAGGGCCAGCTTCGACCGCATGCTTCCGTTTCTTGCCGTCTGTACCTTTCACCGTGTCATCTCCCTGTCCGGCTTTCTCCCTCAGACAGTCACAAATGACGGTCCACGCCAGCTTCCCAACATCTCCCCACAAATGTTCCAAAGAATATTCCTCGTCCTTGGTGTAAGCACTCGCAGGTAAATTGGAGAGAATCGTCCCTGCGACACGGCCCGTGAAAGAGAACACTCGTGCCCGGACCGGCGCCAATCCTGCCTCGCGACCACTCTTATCCGTGTCCTCGGTAACCTTGCGTTTTTTTGCAGACCTCTGGTCTTCTTCCTTGAAGACCCTCCAAGCGCTGTCTACTGCCTGGAGTACAGCGATCGCTAGAGGTGCGATTTGTGTGGGTGTTACCGATGTGCGAAGGGCACGCGCAAGAGCAGGTAGGTGGTATGCAAGGGGGAAAGTGCTCATCATGGACCGGGATGTGGATGTCCAAGGAGTGGGAGAAGCGGCGCTCGCAGCCACAGCACCCAGAAGGGCTGATACGTACGTGTGTACGGTACGTGTTTTAGTGTGATATTCGAGCACATGATCAAGAAATTCTGAGGATGCCGTCGTTCTGAGGTGGATTAGTGGCGGTGGGACCTGGTAGGAAAGTTATATTTAGAACCACAAAAATATACAAGGATACGGAGGCTACTCACGTTGATTAAAGCGGAATGTACTCTCTCCAATACGGTGCCCACGAAGTCGTATTCGATCTGGACAAGTACGTCCAAGAGCTGTATAGAGAGAACAATTTGTTCTGCCCGGTGGTCTGCTCACGCATGTCACGTTTGGAACAAAGACCGTGCAACCTACTGACCTTTGGAAGAAGCACCGACAACTTCCAACATCTCAACAGCTTTGTCCCTCACCTCACTCAAAGCTAGTTCCCCTCCATGATCGCTGTTTGTAGCGTCGGTATGCATGCCATGGATGGGATGAGCAACGAAGAACCGCTCTTTTTCTACAATCCTCAACACACCAATGACCGACTTCCACTTCTCTACTTCAGAATCCTCTTGAGATCTCGTAGAGTCCCGGATTGAAATCCAGAATCTTCCTACAAATTCCATTCCCCTTTTCCTAACTTCTTCTTTTCCGCCCATAACGCCAGTTGCAGATGTAAAGAGAGCCGACCTATGTCTGTGTGTCGCGCTTAGGAAGGAGGTGAAGAGTTTCGGAAGGACAGGAAGGTACGAAGAATTGGACGTGGACAACGCATCAAACAGTGTATCGAGTGGTTGTTTGAGGGCATCGAGAGAGAAGAGGGTGTCCGTGCCTGCAGTATATATGCTGTCTTGGAGCCGTTTTGTAGACGAGAGACCGATAGAATGACTGATCCAGATGGCACAAAGCCAGGACGAGAGCTGGGTGGTAAGAAAGGAATTATAGAGCTGGACGATCATGGGAGAAGGAATCAGTCTAGAGATCCGCGACGTACAAGGTCTGGTCACAACTAACCGACCGACAATGAGACGCTCACTTTTTTCTTGTTTCCTGCGTTTACCAGCGCGTTTCTGTACGCGGAGACAACAGCTGAACAGATCCATCCTAAATTATCGTCCACACGGTCCCACTCCGTACAAGCATTCAGAACAGCGCCGAGACATTCCGCTAATGCATCGATACCGATCTTCTTCTCCGCTAAGGGCCAAAGAACGCCAAGCGCTGCTCGGGCCGGGGCAAATACTTGCGAAGACCGAAGAGTGAGCAAGTCGATGACGAGCGTGTCGACTTGGAGTCGATTCAGCAGAGGAAGCACCCATGTCTTTATGGGTCGTGCGGCTGTAGTTGGCGAGGTGGTTAGCACGGCGCAAAGTAAAGTCCAATACCTGGAATCTGCGATGGGGTCAAATGAGGGATTCGCATCCTTTTCTCGCCTGGTTTTCTTTGCTTGTCCAAGCAGGGTGAGTATCCATTCTCCGATGACTTCACCCTTGTTCGTTGCGCGGAAAGATACGTCTGACCAAGCAAGGCAGGCTATCTCGATTTTAGAAGGCCCAGGAGTGGTAGGTGGGTCGATGGATGATTTGAGGAGGCGTACGAGGGCGTGGACAGTGTGTGGGCTGTTGATCGCCATGTCGAACGTTGTGCGAGACTAAGCATCGACAAGCTATCTCCTGCAAAACTGCTGACTCTACGCAGCTGACAGAAACCAGTCGAGAACTTAGCAGGTGGGATAGTGTACATGAGTTTACAGTAAATATTTGGATGATATACTAGTACGGTCGCGCAGTAAATAGGTTTGCTTTGAACTGCAGAAATGCATGAACGCTTCCCGCGTTGAGCTTCAAGACTTGTATCCTCGTCCTGACTGAGGAAGGTGACGTGGGTCCACTTTCCCATAACAAATCGCGCTTTGTGAACGAAAGCTCAGCTGCTCTTTGTCAAACGGCCTCGACCCCTTCCACTGGTTGCTCGTCTTCCGCACCCGCGTCATAATCAAATAGTCTTGAGAAGCAACGTGTATGCGGCGTGGAGAAATGCTCATACGGATCGTCTGCAGGTAGCCGCGTACCGCAGCGGTAGCAAAAGTGAGTCCGACATTTTGCGCAGGTCATCTGTGGGGTCAGTGATCAGGGGCGAGTGTTTGGCACGATGCACAATGTACGACGATCAGAGGGAATCACGAGTGCGTAGTCCCAGGATACAAAGTAAAGTGACACGCACGTGATTACAACCCGCTGACTTCTCGACTCTTACTTGACAACCGGGACATGTCGTTGTGCTTGAAATCATCCATTTTTTGTTCTCTTGCTCTTCCTCGTGCTCCTTCACTAGCTTGAGAACGTTGTTGCGACCGTATCGGCGTTCTATAGTACGACGTTTGGAGGAATCTGGCGAAGTCGAGAGGTAATCGAGGATGATTTTGGATTTAAGAGGAAGCGGGCAAAAAGTATGTGGCCCGTGCCTGCGAGTTGATTAACAATTACACAGGGTGGATATGTGTGACGGGTTACCAAGTGCGCCTGCAAAAAGCACAAAAAGAGTAATCGCATGTAGCACAGGTGCGTAGACGTGCCCAACCAGACTCGTCTTCTTCGGAGCCACCGTTTGTCGACGTATCGGATTTAGGTCTTGTGACGGGCTCTTGGCAGAATTCCATCGGGCAGTGTATCATTGTTGGATCACGCTCAAGATCACGTTTCTTGCGTAGCCATTTCCATCTGTCAAGCTCGCTGTCTGAGAGAACAGCTCTGACTTCATCCTCTGTTGCTTCGCGGAAACCATCTGTATCTCCTGCATCTGTTTTCCCACAGTTGGGCTCGGGACAACCGACGTGAGAGACCTGACCCTCCTTGACGTGTAATCCCCACATGTCGACCAGACAAGTTCTACAAAAGACGTGACCACATGAGAGGGCGAGACAATATACGCCCTTGCGCTCTGACAGACATATCGCGCACAGATACGATGCATGTGCAAACTCGTCTGATTTGGATGAGGAGGCATAGGCAAGGAGAGGAGAGAGAAGGAGCTGCGGGGATGGGTGAGGTATTCTAGAGGCAGGAGGATGGATGGAATGAGCAAGCGGGAAAAGATGAATGGACGTACTGGATAGTATTGCCGGCAAGGAATCCAATGCTTGCCAAGAAATCACCTGTGCGTATCCACTCGACCCAGGTATACAAAACGCCCGAGTCGTCTCCGGGGGACCACATTGCGGTCAATTGTTCCTCAATGAGAGCGAGCGTGGATGGGGGCAGCCATGCGGAGGTAGCCTGGAGAGATTGGATGATAGGAGCCGCGTCGGAGGGGTACGTCAGAGGGAGGTGGATACGAAAATGGAGTGGGGGCAGGACGGCGAGGGAAGCCGAGAGCGACGGTGCGTCGGCGGGTGCTGCGAAGGCGGCGTCGGCGAGATAGGTGTCGTGTGGGACTTGGAAGATGTGGACGGGTGTGTCGATGCCGAGTTCGACGGGGACGAGAAGCGTGACGATCGCGTTCTCGTTGGAGATGCAGATCGACGGGTGGATCGACTGGGAAGCGTCAGGATCGGCGGAGACGGCGAGAACGAAGACGGGCACAAACCTTGAGAACAGACCACTCGATGGACTGACTCGACATAGTCGATGAACTGGGAAGCGTCAGGATCGGTGCAGACGGCGAGGACGAGGACGAGGACGAGGACGGGCACGGACTTCGAGAACGGACCACTCGATGGACTGACTCGACATGGTCTCTGATTATTAAGATTATATTATATTATTTATGTACATATATTTATTTTCAAAAAAAGCACGTCTCGCTCAACGTCGACGACGACGACGACGTGCCCGACGAGCATCGACTAGACCGCGTCATCGACACATCGTTGACAACGATAATCACGCCAGACCCGCTCACAACTCGCATCGATACGTGTTTCAGTCCGCAGCCCGGGCGACATTGGCGCTGAGGAGTGAATACCCTCCTCCTAATTCGAGAGAAACATACCCCTCTATCCGCACTTGTTCTCCTTCCACCACCTCCGACATGGACATTTACTCCCTCTCCTTCACTCACCCCCGCAGGTCACGCCATCTTCACCCACCCACCTCCCTCGACGCCCATGACCACCGTCTCCCCCCTCATATCCAACAACACCTCCCAGAAAACTTTCCCTCCTCACTCCCCCTCCCCGCAGCGCAGCCTTCCCCGCCAAACCAGGCTGACTCAGAGACAGTCGAGAAGCTCGCCATCCTCGCTAGGTCTCTCCACAACGTACAACTCTCCTACCTCCTTTCAGATGGTGGTCGCAGTTGGAATTTCTACATCTCTGGTGCATACCAACAGGTCATGCTCACCCGTGGCATGCTCCTCAAAGACAGCCCCGTCCAGGTTAGTCCCCTCTCGCGCCACTTCCTCCAACCCCTCTTGCTCACCCCCCATGCAGCATCGCACCGCCATCAAGGTGCCCCGCTCCGACATTCTTGACTCCCCCTCTTCCAAACCCACACTAAAACCAAACGTTCGCCGCAAACTGGACGAGATCGCCTCGCTCACCTATGCTCACATCGCCGTCGTAAACTCCCCTCTTTCCCTTTCTAGCCGAACTCCCCCCGACGGCATCTCCACCAGCGCAGGTTGGACCGGTCTTGAAACCGAGCGCGTCTGTGAACTCGTCGTCACCGGTCAAGGCGATGCGACAGAGCTAGCGAGGGTCAGGCTCTTGGTCATGTTAGATGAACTCGTCCGTCTCCCTCCTTTGTTCTCCGCGTCTCTCTCTCACTCTATTTATAGAGCGGCTTGCATGCGGAACCTTGCGAAATCGACCAAAAACTACATGCCATCATAGCCGGTCGTAAACGTCATGTGCTCCAATCCATCCAAGAGGAGACGGCGACCAACATTTATTATCCCTCCCCTCTCCAGGGCCTCGTCGGTCCCGATCTTGTCTCGCCGTCAGTCGCCGCCAACGGTAATTCTCCGTCTGGTCAGAGCCAAGGGAGTCAACACCAGCAGGCTCTCAATCCAAACGTCATATGGATCACTGGTGAATTTTTCGGCGTTCAGAGAGCTAGAGACATGCTGTTCCAGCTCTCTGCAAGCAAGGTTTGTTTCGATTTACACACTTGCGTATCGTTCTGATTCTGTTGCGTGCAGAGTAAGAGCGTCATCTCTCGTGACACGGTCATCGTCCCACGCAAGCTCGATTGGATGGTCCTTGATCGCACAGAGGACCTCAAGTCCGTCATGTCAGACAACGCGACTTTTATCCAGTTTCCTCCCATCGGGAGTTCGACGAGCTTGATCACCGTATATGGAGACCACCGGGTCAATGTCCAGAGGACAATCAGAGGGATAATGCAACTCGTGCGTATTATGGTTCTATCTTATTGTATTACTGTCTTATCTTGCACATTCAGGCGTGTCAATATTACGTCGCCTCATTCTGGCTTCTTCCGATTCAATTTAACGTGCTTCTTCCGCCCGCGACACTCAATAGTTCACAGGTGATGACACTGTTGAAACAAATATCACTCACGACGGGTGCAGAGGTCGTGTTCAAGGGCATGTGTTTCGAGATGCATGGTCTCGAGTATGAAGTGCGAGCGGCCGTCAGCATGATCTTGGACTTGGATCTCGTGAAGGTATGCCCTCTTTATCTCTCAATATTTTCATGACTGCTGACGTTGTTTGAAACAACAGGCATTCCATCACGAAGTTCGCTTTCAGGTTGAACTTGCTAACGAACATCGGGAGTTCATCTCGGGAAAGAAGAACGGAAAGATCAACAAGATCATGCAATCAGCATCCGTCAAAATAAAGTTTGAGACGTTCAACGACCACAATTTCCTCATTGATCTTTCGGGCTCGGACGCCTCGATCCTGACTGGCCTTACACTTTTGCAAGAGGAACTTCCAGCCGAGATATCCTTCCATGTCCCAGAGGCATACCATAAACGGATCATTGGCATCGGGGGAAGGAACATACAGAGGATCATGAAGAAGTATGGAGTTTACGTCAAGTTTTCGAATGCAGAAGAGTTTGCTGCATTGGGCGGATACAACGATAATGAGGATAACGTCGTGGCGAGGACGCCGTCCAAGAATGCGATCAACCTGGATAACCTGAAGCAATCGGTTATGGAGAATGTCAACGCAAAGGTGTGTCAAGTCACGCGGCACTTCGCGCGACAGTCTATTGACGACTCTAGGATAAGGATTATGTCAACGAGACCCTATCGATTCCCCGCCGATACCACCGTACATTACTTGGTGAAAAAGCTATCTTTATCCACGACATCGAGTCGAAGACCAATTCACGTGTGCGGTTCCCGGATAAAGAAACGGCATCCGACGTGGTAACGATTTTCGGCCCCGAGAGCCAAGTGCAGATCGCCGCTGCCATGCTATTGGTCAGTCCTATTTACCACACATCCTCTGCTTTGCCTCACAGTCAACAGGAACATGTTCCGTTCGAGGCAGACATGGCAGTCCCACCTAGTCTTGATCTACCTGTGGTCTGCGCCTCGCCGGAGTTTGCCACTTTTGTCGAACGTGTCAAACGCGAATTCCAAGTATCGATTACACCGAATCTCAAGTCCTCTGTCGCCACTCACTCTACGAATGGTTCTACTACCTCACTAGATCATCCGTCTACGTCCTCGCCGCAAATGACGCAGCTGCAATCGCAGGGCGAGTATAGCTTCAAATTCAGGTGTCAGAGGTCCAATAGCGACTTCCTACTCGCCGCGAGGGAGATGCTTGAGCAATTCCTGCTAAATCATAACGTACGGGTGTACCCTTCCCCGACGGCGCACACCCACAAGAGGGGTGACTCGTTCGCCGAGGCATTCCCACACTTTGATAGCAAGGTGCTTTCGACTGCAAGAAGGCATGGTGAGTTTACACCTTACCCTTTCTCCGTGACCCGTTACTCGTTCATTTGTAAAAGTGTTTCCTACGGATTGACGACTCATCGTTTGATTTTGACAGAATCAGTCGAACTGACGCGGTCGTCGGAGATCCTCGGTGATCGACGGCTGAGGTTAGCAAATTCATCTCCAGATGTCAAGGCTCTGTTCAATGCACCTGCATACATTTACGATCTCGAGGACCACGAGGATTCGCAATCAGCATATGGACCTCCTGGGACAGGGCTTGATTATTGGACACCATTACCACCGATCGTGAGTTTTTGCTTTAATGCGACTACCGGTTCATTACTCACCGGATCAATATATCAGGGCTCAGGAATTACATCCCGAACTCGCAATACCGAGGATGCCCTGAAACGGGGCTCAGATTCCCTTCTGGAGTCCAAAATCAAGGAACAGATCTCCAAGCCACGATCTCTCCAAAATCGCGCTCAATCTCTTGACCTCACGTATTCCCTCTCGCGGATTACCGAAGGCTCCTCCCGACTTCCACCCCCGGAATCACCCACAACATCGGCTGGGGGAGGTACTGGAGGGAATTCCAGCCCGACGAGCGTCACCGCACCCTCATTCCCGAGCGTATATGGGCCCAGGTCATCAGCAGTGACTGGGTCTTCTGCCCAGAGAAGTGCGAGGGTGATGGATGAAGAAGTTGTGGACGAGGTGTCGCGGGTGATGTCGAACCTTGGGCTCTGAGGGCTGCCCCGTTCGTACGCACCTTTTGACACCCTTATTTTACCCCAGCTCTTCCGAAATACTGCATGAGAAAAGAAAAAAAAAGGAGAACAGACGTGGAAGAAGGTCAAAAGAAAAGAAAAGACTACCCTGTCGAGAGCATGCTCTTACCCTTCAGAAGGAAAGTGGAAGGAGTATGGTGATCCTTCTGAAACCGAATGTTGTTTTCTGTCTCTCTCTCTCACTCGTCATGGGACTCCTATCCATCCAGGATTTCTATTTATCTGGGAACATGTATCAGGAGATCTTTGTCTCCACCTGGCACCTCATCCCATCGCATCCATTACTCTCTCTCGCGCTATCTCTCACACATCATCTCCACACAACGGCATCATTTTCCCTATACATCACTTCGCTTTTTTTCAAGGTTGAACAGTCTCCCACGTTCCCCATACTCGTTACGCGCACATGACGGACAGACCGCTGCGTTGGCTCTGCCATCTCCATCTCGATAAATTATCTTGCTCCGCGATGCCCGCACGTCTTAAAAACTGATGCACCTGATTTTCTCAATCAAGGCTACCGTTGGATCCGACAGCTCCTATCCAGTATCTTTGTTCTTTTTTTGTGTCCGGATTGTCACATCGCTTCGCTGTGTCCCTTTCATCCATTGCTCTATCTCCTGTGGTTCGGTTTCCCTTGTTGCTTTTTGTACACTATATAGGCAGATAGTCTCTACAATAGTGGGTTGGCCATATTGTTATCCTTCTGATAATAAACGCTATTCAGCTTAGGGTGTAAAGCTCGGTCAACTGCCAGTGGTTGCAATGGCACATGAAAAACAGCGTCAGAAAACAATCCATGGTACCTCATATAACACGAAATCAAAGAATTCCTGTTCCAGGAGTGTTTGATACTCCCCTATGAACTCGTCCGTTCCGCCACCCTTCTGTTTCTTGGATCGGCCGGAACGAGGAGCGAGGTATGCAAACTGGTTGGTTAAGACTGAAAACGTCTTCTTGGTCGACTTTGGATCGGGCTGTGGTGGCTGGGCGCTCAACACAGCATCAAGGTGAAAGAGATAATTCATACCTTGACAGCAAGTCCAACATAGTTCGCGGGTAGACCATATCGGAGGACGCTCTCAACAAATAGGCGCAAGATCTTGAGATGGACGAGAAACTGGAAAGACTCCGAGAAGTTCGTCCTGGACAGCCTCAATAGTTCCGTCTAGAGAAGCGAAAAGTGAGTGCATGCGGGGAGGCGCGTCTCGTGCGGTTCCTCACCCAAAGCTCCTTCTCTGTGGTATCCGCCAACTCGAGCTCCTCTCGTTGCCTGTCTATTTGTTCTTCCGAGTACACAAAGTCGCGCACGATGAACCTACAACGTTCGGGGTTCTGGTTGACAGCTATTTGTTGGCACGGATCAAACGCACTTGTTCTCCCTGCATTTCTGCACAAACTCATCGTGTACCCTCTTGAAGATCACGACGCAAAAGAGGGTATATTCATCGTCAGAAGCGATAGCACTGTTCACAACGATCAGAAACGTGTTTACATCGTGACATCACGGTGACTCACTATGACGAACGCGGTACTACCATGCTCGTCAGACGTTCATATTTCATATTCCACTCCTTTGTTAGAATTCTTTTAGATCCGAGAGAAGGTGAGTTATGTGCCATCGAAAAGACTTGATCACAAAGCTTCACTTTGGTACTGCCACGAGACATGTTTGCAGGTACTCTGAATCCTGTATCATGTCGTCTTTCGACACGACATCGACAAGAGACCGCACAGAGAGGTTTCCCCTGGATGTAAAACGTCAGCAACGAGAACGAGGAATAACGTGGGATATGACGCACATCTTCTTTCGTTGCATTTGCACGAGGGACCCCTTGACAAGGTTGTAGTTGTTCAGTTTAGACTTCATCGTGTTGTCAATGGATGCCATGTCCTAAACGCGTGATCGACATGCGGCGACAACATATGAATGAGGTGGGGTGGGTGGGGTGGATGCGCGTGATATTACCTTGTTAAGCGCATCGACGGTGTCCCGCAGGCTTCTTTGCACGCCGTATCTGCCTTCATTCCATCTCCAGCCTTTGAGAATGTAGTCGTCGACGCTTCGTTCATTTACCAAGATGTGCTGTGCAAGCTTTGCGGGATCGTTGTTGAGAAGATTGCGGAGAGTGTCGACCGTCTTGGCGACGGTGGAAGTAAAGAACGCGTCCTGCTTTGGGAGTTCTTCGGAGAGGGTGATGAGTGAATCTAGGGTTCCGGTCTGCGAGTTCGGCGCTGCATGAGCGGTGTGTGGGTGGGTGAACGGGCGATCTACCTTGAACGCGGGTATGGTAAACTCAGTCACTGCTGCCTGCGGTGACCGCGATACCTGAGCAAGCTTGTAGATGATCTCTGGGAGGATACCCTCTGCGTCACCGTCGCTTGGGATGGCGATCAACCAGGTGCTCTGATCAGACGGCATCGTCGTCGTCCTCGGTGGAGCACTCGAGGACAACTTAATCGGGATATGATAACCTTTTCGTCGCCAAAATAAATAAATAAAACACCTTACACCTGCCATGCTGTCCGTCGCGTCCCGTCTCGGGAGGTCCCCACACAGGCTTATGTCCACGATGACGGCGGCCCCATATCTGCTCTCGCCGTTAGGCTTGCGCGATGCCATGTCTTCGGGTGGCGTGTCACTCCTTGACGCCAGTTGGTTCATGCCCAACTCCCCGCGGAGACCGCTTCAGGAGTTCCACGCAAAGCGCATCCCTGGTGCGCGGTTTTTGGACATCGACGAGGTCGCGAGCCCTCACGAGCTTGGCCTGAAACACATGATGCCTTCCGAACGTTTGTTTGCTGATGCCTGTGGTCTGTTTTTCATTCCGTCCAGTCTCGACGTTGAATAATTTCGAGGATAGAAAAACTCGGCATACACCCAAGCTCTCATGTTGTAATGTAAGCTCCTCTCCAGCCGCAAGAATGGCTCCCAAAGAGACGATATCCATTTAGATACGATACACACGGAGTCTTCTCCTCGCCGCGTGCACTCTTCATGTTCAGGGCGTTCGGCCATCAAAAGTCCAGCATCCTCGATGGTGGTCTACCACGTTGGGAGGCAGAGGGTTTTGAAATTGTTGGTGTCCCACCGACCGAAGAGAAGAGGTCCACCTACCCCATTCCTGTCTATAACCGAGCAGCTGTCCGCTGTGAGACTTCATTTGCGTTATCGACCAATCACATCCGTTCTAAAAGCCGTGACAGCCTACGAACAGGTGGTAGCCAACTCGCTCCTGGACCCAACGTCCGACCCTGCTGCAGAACTGGTTGTCGACGCGCGTTCCCGCGGTCGGTATGTCCCTTTCACCACCGCTGCAACATTGCACCGTGTCCTCATCCACGATAACGTGTAGCTTCCTTGGGACTGATCCAGAGCCGAGACCTGGTTTATCTTCGGGTCATATACCCCATTCATTCACCCTCCCGTTTAACACATTCCTGAAAACTCACACAGTACCCACTTCCACTGTACAGTATACCACTTTCTTATCTGAACCTGAGTTACGGCAAGCCCTTGTGAACGCCATTGGAGCTGACCAGGCACAGTTGGTATTGACGGGGAATCGTCAGATTACCACCTCTTGTGGAAGTGGCATGACAGCTGCCGTCTTATGGCTGGGCCTCAAGCTGCTGCGTGCACCAAACGTGGCGCTTTATGACGAGGTATGTACCGATCACGCTTGACCCAGCCGGTAATTAAATGAAACTGTCCCACAGTCGTGGACAGGGTATGCCAGCAGAACGGAGAGCCCCATCCGCAAGTCAACATAGAACTATGGAATTATCAGAATCTACAGTGGTATTTGTGGTCTATCTGCTACTTGTACACTAGCGTAAGTGGTGGTACAACATTACTCGCTACTCGTCATTACTTCTGCGTTTCGGATCTAACTTGTAAATGAGGGTGTTTGTCGTACAGGTCGGAACGAGCCCCTGGATGCCATATCGATACACATACCCAATGATTCCCCTTAAGCCCCCTAAAAACCCAAAAAAGAAAAGATAAAGAGTCAAAAAAAGAGCGGGAAACAGTGGATCAGCAGATATCCGCATGCCGGTCCATGACAGTCATCAACCCTTTGATGCCTTGAGCAGCTTCAATCTGGACGGGTCTCTGCGCATCTGGCCAGGCCGACCGTGCCACAGTCGCCGTGTAGTGAACCTGGACGCACGTTCGATATCATTCAAGTAATTCACATAGCGGAGAAAGAGTGCTCACCACAACTTTGAACTCGCCCCGTTTTTGGAGTTTAGGGTGACGGATGATACAATCCCATCTGCGTCGGAATGAAACACATTAATCGTCCCGATACGATCAAGCGGGGAAAAGGCTTACTGCTCCTCCAGCAGTACATTGCCACCCATCGTTTTTGCTATCGAATACAGCCCTTTGCGGGAGATATCTACTAGTCTCCTAGCGTCGACACCTCCTTTGCAAAGGAACTGCTCAGTGTGAGCGACACGGGGTCCAACCTTCATGGGTGTCGTTTTGGTCAACGTGACATGTGTCCGCGCTGGACCCGAACAGCTCTTGATGCTGTCCTTATCACTGCCCTGGGTAGCAATCTCGATGCTCTGACGAGCGTGCCCGATCCGCTTGCCAAAGAGACGGGAGAAGACGAGACTGCAGCAGTTGACCATGTCGAGTGGGCTAGCGAGGAGCTTCAAGTGCATCGACAGAGGTGGACTGAGGAACCTGGCCTTTTACGGCCCTCCATTATATACGAGCCTGCCGGATGTGGCATACCTCGAGTCGTTCGGTATTCTTGCTGTCCCGCCCCCGTAATACTCACCAAGGTGACTTGATCGGTCTCAGTTGCCAAAGAAGACTTGCACGAGGCAGTTCCAAAATTAAGGCGAAGTTCTTGAGGTAATATCACCATCTGCTCCTCCCATCATTGAAATGCGTGATCGTTACCTGTTCAATTTGTGACTCGCAGTCAGATCGTTCCTAACGGGGGCTGATACACTCATTGAATACGAATTTATGTGCTTGGGATGAAATAATGAGCCCACGAGGACGACACAAATACAGGAGACACGACTGGGAAGATACACACGAATAAGTTACAAATCCAGACACTTTCCTTCAAGGACGGCTAAGAAAGGGGGTTGTCGCGAGGCAGGAGGTTTTCCGGATACGTATCCTGCGCGTCCGATATAGTCTACTTCTAATCGATGCTGCTTTCCCTGTCGTAAGCGTGTCAACGTCCAGCTGCGAATCCGGTTGGTTGTCGTCAGTCCATTGCGAGGGGACGAAAGATCCGAAAAAAATTCCTCACCCCTCTAGGAGCAATACATTGTAATGCTTCTTCGCAACCTCTGCCAATAACTGTTGCTGTGAGAACAGCAGCGCGTTGACACATTGATCCCCGTCCGGTACGTGCTTCTTGAAGTCAAAGATATACTTCCTGCACGTGTCATATCCCCCAATGCGCACGATATCGATTTCTGGGGGGAAAAAGGCCGATTAGAAGGTGCTCCTCGAGATCGCATGATGACAACCACCTGTTTCGTCAAACATGAGCACGGGTTCGACAATCTCGCATCCTACAACCTCCCAAGGCTGATCGTGCTTCCGTCGAAACCACCTCATGGCGCCGACGCAAGCCTTGGGGCGGGTCCGTGAGAGGGGTGCAGTTCTGAGTCACTGCTGCGCTGCGTGACAGATCGAGCCTACGTACACAGACATGCTGTTCGGTAGTACGCCCCTTTAATCCCTGAATCAATCGTGCACTGCCACCTTCTCGGTTGTTACCACCAGTACTTGCAGCGATGAATGACGAATATGTGAGACCGCGCCATGGTATTTTCAAGATGTGATGTTACGGTCGGTTGTTCAGCGCTCAGCTATGACGGAGATAAATCGTCCATAAACACCGACTGTTTCGGAGCCCGAGTTAGAACGACGTGCATATTTCACTATTTCACTATCGGTGAGACATACGACTGACCAGTTTGGCCTGTTAACGTTATCGGGTGTCCCAAGCGAGGCAACTTGAACAACGCACTGAGTCAGATCCCTCAATCGTGTCTTGAAAACGTCCCAAAGCTCCGTGGACCCGACCAAGACATACCGTGAGTGGTATGCAATTCATAAATAGCACAAATTCCGCGCCGCAGCATCCGGGTCCTGTGAATGGGAATGAGCGCAGGCCCAACGATGCGGCGAGACTCGGATCCCATCGGTCAGGGACTGAATCTGAGCGATATGTAGTGATGGTGGACCCTTGCAGCGGCTGAATCGCATCGCATCATTCTGTTGATCACTGATTCCGAGGACCTGCAGAGAAAGGATGCGTCAGGGAAGTAAGCGCGGACGTATAGAGTGGCATTTTTTCTTTCAAATTACGCTCGGTGGGTTCGCCTGAGCAAGTGAATTGTCCATCTCCGAGTCTCGGTCGATGGGAATCTGAGCCGACTCCATTCCGATACTAACCCTGCTCTTCATTTCTTGCCGCGCAGCTATTAAGTAGACCCTATGACACGTATGCAGTCCCTCCAGTCCTTCAGTGCCGAGGCGGACGACGACTAGACGAGTGGAGTGTTCTGCGCCGGGATTCGCGCTTGCTTTGATATCTACATGCACGCGGAGGACGCAGGGAGGTATGCCGCCTGTTCAATTCATTTGATTACGGCATCACTCGTTGGAACTGGCAGGTTGTGGCACTTGCGCAACTGCTCGCTAGTGCACATCTCTGCAGGTCGCAAGCTATCTTTAATCGAAAGAAAAATACATGCTGAGCGCAGGTATGAAACGTTTAGGACCATCCACTACTCTCGCTCATTGAGTGGAGTTGTTCGGCTTTCGTCCAGATCAATCAATCGATTTCAGGTGAAACGAGAGAAACACCACGCGCTTACCTCACTCTTTTTGTGTGGCTGAGGATCGCACAAACACCAGTTCTTCACTCTGCGACAACCCACGCGATCTGCTTTATCTGGGACTCAATAGGGTTTTGGACCACTCGTCAGTGAGGAGGTGTCAACGACGCGTTTTGCACCGCGGCGCAAGCCAGCCCATTACTTCGTGCACTCAAAGCACTCTCCACGAGACTACGATCGATTCTGTACTACTGCCATACAGACTTCTACCTGAAACCTTTGTCGTAAAATTGCCCCTCAAAAGGAACGATAGTAAGCATGTCAGAACAACTGCAACAGCACTAGAGATCGCCACAACATTTCTGCCAGAAGCGCTGTTGGTCTGGGCCGTCTCCGTCGGCGATGAGGCGGTCTTACTCGACGTGATGTTAGCACAACTGGAGGTCGCGTTACTTGGAATTGTTGCATTAGCAGATAACGTCAAGTCCGAACACTGACAATACCATCAGTCCTCAGACCGTATCATGAATCAGCATAGTAAAACCAACCTGATACAGCACGTCGTCACCCCTTCAAAGATTATCTGAATAGTCACGTTCGCTCCGCCCTCGACGCCAGAGACACCAGACGATGTGATGTTTATTGGGAAGCAGAATTTGCCTTCTCCGCCTGTCTGGAAGTATGGGACGACCATCTGATACCCGGACGAAGAGTTAAAGTCAGCAAATGATCATGGATCTTGGACCGTGGAGATAATAACACCAGCTGTGCGATAAGAAAAACATTGTTAGTTATCTGATTCTCTTTTGGACGATGGCAAAAAAAAAATTACCAGTCCATGTTGGATGTTCGCTGTTAAGGTTGATCCATTGCTAATGGGGAATACAGCACGGTTCGAAACCGCATTGGTATACCCGTCTACAGTGGCCGTGTTTGAGCGATCGTCGCTCAGTATTAGCATACTACTTACCATACAACGTTGGTTCTGAATCCTCAACAAACGGTCCCCAGGGATATGGAAGTGCGCATTTGCAACAGCGGCAGCGGCTAGGCTGCAACTACGAGGATGGCAAAGAGGAAATGCATTCTGCGAGCAAGCCTTGGAGAGAAAATCGCAAGTCTAGCATGAACCGACAAGTATATAAGTCATTCCTCCTGCGTCAAGTTGAACTAGCCCGACTCGGAGGCACCAGTTACGAAAGTGAGCTGCAGCAGGAGAAAAAAAAAGGTTTTCATTTGAGGATGGTCTTGTTTGGTTCGTTCCTTCAGACAACGACAACTTGGAGCAACGGCCATCGATGTATCCCTAGCTGTCCGCTGGGCTCTGCATGCTGAATGATATAAGAATCATCGATCATTAAGGATCTGCACTAGTTGACTGAAGTGCATTTGTACACGTACCGTCTCCCCCGTGCGACGTAAGCAATAGTGTTGGCTGAACAGGAAATTTCCATATTCTTGTAGGTTACACGAAAGGGAACATAAGTAACGAATAATCCTTGAGGTATCTAAAGGTATTTATCACCAGAAGCGACATGGTAGAGTGATCGTGGGTTACGAGAATCTGCCGCCGAGGCGTCGCTGCCAATCAAACTTCCTACTTGCGACCAATGCGCCCAAACAAAAGTTCTCCGACGCCAAGGCCAAGGATGATAGAAATGATGTATGCACCATTGAAAGTCCTGTACACGCTTGCATTGAAATTTCGAAAACTACGGAAATCAATCATGCTTACATGACAGCCAACATGAGGGCGTACGAAAATGTCGACTGGACGGCTTGAATTATTCCACGCGGGATGTCGTGAGAAGGTGTGAATGGGGGAATGAGCTGTTTGTGTGTAGGAACGAGTCCATCTCCAGAGGTTTCGGTGCCACATTCCTTGCTGGCGCTAGAGTGCATCCTGCTTCGCATCAGGATTAATGTTCTGGCCTTATAGTTGGAAATCTAGACCGTAAGAAATCAACGAACTACGCACTTAGCCCTCCATCGCAATTCTTCAGCGCGTCGATATGCCGCAAGACAACGTTCTAAGATGCAAAACAGAAACAACCCTATGCAAGCGCCAGCGATCGCACCATGCGATGCAGGGCGCCAAGTCTCGAAGATGAGATAATCCGTGTTTCCAAAGTGTAACCACGGAGTCATCATGCTTGACATGCTGGGCGAATTGTTCATCGAGCCGT
The DNA here is from genome assembly GCA_038091295.1 of Tylopilus felleus. Classification (NCBI taxonomy): domain Eukaryota; kingdom Fungi; phylum Basidiomycota; class Agaricomycetes; order Boletales; family Boletaceae; genus Tylopilus; species Tylopilus felleus. The sequence continues at coordinate 15,950 of JBBPOE010000172.1, read as the reverse complement.
CCATGTCACCCAGGCAGATGGTTCAGGTTGAAAAGGGTGGTCGAATAGTAAAGATAGGGAAGCGGCTAACCAGGTGGCGCTGGTTGGGAAGGAATTGTGCCAAGACTGGCGATACCCTGAATTAACCCAATTTAGACTTATACGCAGGAAGATAACCAGTGATTATAAATTGATAATCATAGTCGAATGATTGGCAAGGGATCATGGTGAGAAGTGCCGCATGTTTCAAAGAGACGAGAATACAACAGCTTCAGCCCAATCTTAGCGCGATCCCCACTCACCGTAGCGCGAGCTAATAATGGCGAGGAATTGCAGCCGGGTCATAGTCAGATGCAAGGTGCGTATCCACCCCTTGTCATAGTAACTCGGGAAAAGGGGCAAACCAGTCCGAATTAGCCTGTGGTTGCAAGGTTGAAGTGTCATGTGAGCTAGCAACAGAGGGCAATGTCCGTGGCGGCAGCTATACCACCTATACCATCAGTGTCAACTACCGCCATGTGATATAGTAAAGTCAGATGATGGTAGGATGTCGATGGAGAAGGACAGACGATGAAAGAATGTTGAGACGGGAGACAGAGAAAATGACGATAATGCGGTGATCCATGATGCAAGCGTGAACGGCTAGGCAACGTGATTGAGATCAGGGGAGTAGTGGAAAATGGATCAGAGAGGAAACCAGAGGGGCAGCCTTGTGCTCGCTTGGCACACGATGGGGGAGGACGGGGGCACGAGACAACACAAGTGTTCTGAGAACTACGCTCCCACTTGTGTGGCCTCGTGTCACTGGGAATAATGTGTCTACACATTTCGTAGAGAAAGCGCCGTTTCAGAAGGTTGCTGAGCAGAAGATCGAAGGAGATGCGTGAGGGGGGAAAAAGGGAGGAAGACGATGGTAAGATGAGTGCGGCAATTCTGCGTATCCAATCGCAAAATGCCGATGTCAGAGTGTAGCTCATAGCTAGCACGTGATCTCTTATCCACTTGCCACCGTCTGAGATGCTCCGGACAGCACTAATCAAGGCTTCGCGCTCGTCCGCTCGACCCGCCCTACTCGCTTACAGGGTCGCAGCGCCGATACCGCAGATCTTCGCTCGTCACCAGTCGTCGAAAACCAGCGATGAACAGGGTCTGAAAACAGCTCGCAAACTCAATGACAAGCTGCAAGAGAATTGGAAAGGCCCCATTCTCACGTACGAACAGCTCAAGCCAAAAACTCTCAGTCCTAGTAACGTCGGTCTCACCTTCTCCGCCATCTGCTACTTCCAAACTTCCCACTCTTGTTCAGAACGCTTACCTGATTGATGTCCGGGAACCAGACGAGGTGATGCAGGGGTCTATTCCCTCATCTGTGAATCTCCCACTCTCGGTCATTGCCAACTCTTTGAACCTGAATGCTCAGGCGTTCCGTAGCCAGCACGGCTTTGACAAGCCAGGCAAAGCGCAGGAAATTGTCTTCTATTGCAGGAGTGGCAAGAGAAGTGCCTCTGCGTGTGATATCGCCCGAAGAAATGGTTACGAAAAGTGAGTTCCCTTCTTCCGACATGCGTATCTCCACACATTAATCAACTCCCACATAGCGTCATCAATTATGAAGGATCTTGGCTTGACTGGGTGTCTCAGGAAGGAAACGGTAAAAGTTCATCGGCCTGAGCTCCGGTATTATCGTCTCGACTACGATGTAGTACACCAATGTAGTCAACATCGAATACCACAAGCTGACTATAACTAGTATTGTTCTCAGCTGTTTCACTCGATTAGAAGCATTCCGCTCGCGCTCTGACAGCAGTGCAGAGCTGGTTCCTTATTCAAACTTACTATTTCTGTCTTCTCCGGTTTGCCATTACCATGCTCTCCCGAACGCTTCCTAGGCTTCTATCGCAACGTACGTTGTCACGCGCAGAGAGTGCTATACTCTTGTCAACGGCCAGGACTACTGCACAGTCCACCAGGCATGCTTCCTCGAAGCTTTCTAGCTATACACCGCACCCTTACCTGTGCAGACGAGCACTGAGTACGCCTCCACCTCATGTCAACCACAGGTGTGCCATCTTCTTCCAAGCTCTTGCGCCTGATTCACTGGCAACCTGGACTTTGATTTATTACAGTGACCTGCCCATGGATAGGTACCATGCCCTTGCCGACACAACTATGATATCTTTGCTCGAACGACTAGAACACCTTTTGGACGAAGTAGCCAATGAGGGTTTTGAAGTCGATTACCATGTAAGTTGCGGGTGTCCACTATAGCCTGTGAGCTCGACGAAAGCTGCGGGCGCAGGGCACGACGTCACAGACCGCTCATGGACGTCATTGCAGAGCGGCGTGTTGACACTCAACCTCGGTTCGCATGGAACATATGTGATCAACAAGCAGCCTCCCAACAAGCAAATATGGCTTTCGTCCCCCGTCAGGTTCGTCCGCGTTCCCACCGTGACCGACCATCGGGTTCTCACCTTTCACTTCTGCGAACCCCTTGCGCCTTCCCAACGTTGCTCTATGACAATGTGACTGGCGTACCTGCGGTTGCTACACGCGAATGAAACGCCGATTTGATGACCGCTCATTGGCCCCATCATTGACAATAACCTCGTTAACGGAATGAACGGCCAGTGGACCTAAGCGATATGACTACGAGTCATCCACGGACGACTGGCGATACTCCCGGGACGGAGAAGAGATGGGCAGTCTTTTGGGACAAGAACTCAGTCGTGCAGTTGGGTATGAGGTGAAGTTGGGACTCGGACGTGTTTCAGAGACGGTCGAGTAGGTGATAAAAATGCGGGTTGCTCCTGCCGACCAACTGAGGCAGCTTGGTCATAAAAAGGAAGTATGAATGATATACATGCAGTATGGTGAGTATAGTAGAGCATGGAATTCAATATGCGTTGGCAGGATGAGATGATGCGTAACTGATGAAACAGACGAAAAGTCTGTACGAACGTGTCTATGGATGTTAACTACTCCGGCGAGGGTCACCGGACGACGCGATCCCTTCCACTTTACGTCTGCGTGAGAGGAATAGCGAGCCGAGCAGTCTGAAATTGTGGTTCAGTGTGAGTCTAGCTGTTGGCAGAAGAAGCACCATACCTATTAGTACCCTCATAGCGTTGACGCACAGATTGGACTTCCTCAACGAGCCCTTTTCCTTCTGCAAACTCGTTATAGCTGCGGCCCGTAAGTCCATCACGAGCAAACTGTGAAGGTGGGGGGTGGTATAGTGATCCATTGGTCCAAGCCGCTGGCCCGTGTCCCACCGGAGGGTCTTGTGTAAGGGGTAGTGTTACTCTAGGGTTGAGGTTCGGGCGCCGATCTCGAGATTGGTGGGCGAACAGCAACCTGTGTTGATTGAGGACATGTAGCTCGTGGAGGAGACTGTTTGCGTCCTTGTACTGACTTGCTGTCGTCGGTGGAGGTAGCGGTGATCCCATTCTGCTGTGTGGATCTTCTATCCAATCTTCTTCACCGTCGCTCTCCCAATGTGGGCCAGCGGGTTCCGACACGAGCCAACCTCTCAGCGCACCATCTAGCGGTGGAGGTTGTGTGCGCTGCCGTTTGGAACGAGGCTGTGATGGTTCTACCGGCTGTGAGGGCAGAAGTGGTCTGATGGGTCCGTTGGGGAGGAACGAAGGAGGGTCACCGAGGGACGAGGGCGGTGGCGTCGCTGGGCGCTGTCGCTTCAGCATGTCTCTGTCGTTGGGCGTGGTGATGATGGGCGAGTAGTCGACGGTCGTGGCAAATGCCGCTACTTGGTAATACAGGGGTGGTCGGAATACAAGCAAACAATGGTGTGAATGACTTCCGCCACCTATCACTCTTCCCGCGACCACCCACAACGCTATGACCGACATGGACGTCTTCGCGTCCATGGGGATCTCTGGCTTTGGCAAGGCTGCCAAAAAGCGAGACCTCGATCCATCTCGCTTCGACGTGGCGAAAAGACAGGATGTCTCCGTCAGTAACCATACCGGGTCGCGTTCCTCGTGTTAACCATCCGACTCTCATTCACAGGAAAAACAGACTCCTGAACCAGGGCCTAGCAAGGCTACCCGCGGCCTTCCGGAGGCCGAGGCCAGCCAGTCCGATCTAGAGCTTGCGCCGGCCCCACGTACAAAGCAACCCGTGTTTTCGGACGGGCCAGAAGAAGAAGCCTCAGACGATGGTGCAGACGCAGAGGAAGAGGAGCCCGAGTATGACCCCACTTCTCCCTCGCTTTCTGCTCCGTCTGAGTTTCCTGTCACTCATGAGGCAACGCTCAAAGAGCACACGAAGGTCATCTCAGCCCTGGCGTTGGATCCCAGTGGTGCACGTGTGCTCAGCGGGTCGCATGACTATGACTGCAAGATTTGGGATTTTGGTGGAATGACTGCGCATCCGAGGTCCTTCAAAACGTGGGAGCCAGCAGGCAGCTACTATGTGTGTTCGCTCCCTGGCTTCCAGTTACAAGCGACAATCATCCTCATACTTTTAATAGGTCAATGACGTGAAATTTTCAAACAATGGACAACAGTTCCTCGTTATCCCTGCCACTCTCCAGCCCAGACTCTATGATCGAGAAGGCGAAGAAGTGTATGTATATTGGTTTCTTCGCGAAAATACCCCGCCATGTGACAAACGATTACAGGGCAACTTTTGTCAAGGGTGACATGTACATTAGAGACATGAAGCACACTGCGTACGACTCGTTACTGGTAATTGTGTGATGTGGTTTTGACATCATCCCCACAGTGGACACGTAGGCGAGTTGACGGGATGCTCATGGCATCCACGAGATCAGAAGGTCTTTATTACGAGTTCAGCCGACTCGACCATTAGGTGAGTTTATGTCTACTCTTGCTCGGTGATGGATACCAAGTTTCGTAGGATATGGGACGTGGAGAATAAGCGCAAGCAGAAGACAGTCATTGTTGTCAAGTCGAAAGAGCGAGGAGCACGGACTAAGGTCACAGCGTGTGCCTATTCTCCGGATGGAAGCCTGATTGGTGGTGGTAAGCCCATGAAACCTATCCGACAATGTTTCACGATTTATACATTTTCTTGCAGCTTGCTTGGACGGCGCACTACATATGTGGCAGTCCTCATCCAATTTTGTACGCCCAAACATGACCGTTGAAGGTGCTCACGCAAAGATGACGGAGACTGCCTCTGTTGTATTCTCTGTGGATGGCCGGACAGTCCTCACCCGAGGAGGAGATGACACCGTGAAACGTATGTAACGCATCACTGAACGATCTAGCCCCCCTGAAACGCACCATTTCAGTATGGGATATTCGTTCCTTCAGGCGACCTGTGATAGTACGTCCCGAAACGACGACGCTTTACCCTGGCACGAACGCAGTGTTTAGTCCTGACGAAAAATACGTGCTTACGGGTGTTGGTTCGACATCAAAAGGTGGACAGGGACGTCTTTTATTCCTTAGCCGAACGGACCTGAGTGTCGTCAAGGAGCTCGGGATGGAGTCGACACCGGTGAAAGTAGTGTGGCATTCCAAGATCAACCAGATCGTTGCGGGGCTCTCAAACGGAACAATATCGGTATTGTACTCGCCAGAAACGTCGACTCACGGCGCGAAGCTCCTATTATCGAAAGGAGCGCCAAAGCGACCGACGGTCGAGGATATGTCGGACGCACTCGCAGCACCAACGATTATGACACCGCACGCGCTGCCGATGTTCAAAGATGGCGATGGGATCGTGAAAGGTACGAAGCGCAAGAGGGAAAAGGACAGGCTGGATCCACGGAAGAGTCGAAGACCGGAGCTACCGGTGACCGGACCTGGTAGGGGAGGACGCGTTGGTGCGAGTGCGACGCAGCACATCGTTCAGAATTTGGTGCGGGACACGACACGCGACGAAGACGTGAGTGATTCCTTGCCTGGTTACGTTGTAGTTATAACCTTTTCTTTATCACAGCCGCGGGAAGCGCTACTCAAGTATGCGGACCGGGCAGACGTCGATCCCCAGTGGACTGCAGGTGAGTATCATGGGATCATTTTCATTGGATTTCGCGTCTCTTGCTGCGGAGTTCCAATTCGGGAAAGTTGTCGTAGCGGAGATCGAAAAACTGTGTATTGCTGTGTTTATATTGATCTGCCGGCTGACGTGGCGGCTCTTCCCGTCTTCTTTTTTTTCCCAGCGTGGCGACAAAACCAGCCCAAGCCTGTGTTTGCAAACGTCTCAGAGGACGAGGAGGAATCGTAGGACGGTGGAGATGGCATGTACGGTCGTATACGTTAGACACTGTATTGTGTGCAAAGGAGGGTAGAGTGAGTGATGGGGGTGTGAGTAGTATTTTGGATGGTCCCTGCGCTGGTTTGAGATCGAACCTTAATTCCGGTCGCCTATAAAGACCCAATGGGTGGCTGCCGATGCCCCCAAATCCAAAACTCCCCTCCCCTCTACAAACGTCACGCTGTGTGACAAAACCTGTCACGCGCCACCCATGAACGCGACCGCCACTCAACACGACGCGCTCACCGTCGGAATTGATGACAAACCAGCACCGCCCGTCCCTTCCATCGACGCACACCACGACAGCAATGGTACACGTGACGTTTGGTTTATATTCAAATTTACTCTTAGCTAACCCTAAACACAAAAAGATTCGCTCCCAAACGGTCATGTCTCACTAGACTCGACCGCTCCCACTTCCCCAATGTCCGTCTCCCCTTCAGATACAGGTTCGTAGAACTAATCGTTTCTGGGTCTAACCTCGCTCTTATCTCAGTAGCTGTCCCTCATCCCCCTGCAACGCCTTCACCCCCAGTACAGCCAGATGCCGCTCAGGACATCAAGATGGCAGAGACACCAGAGGGTCTTGTGGAGGAGATGTTCGTTTCCAACGCCGCGTCGCCAGATGCCGCTTCAAACGGCAAGATCACCCCTCCAGACGCTCCCAACACCGACCGGGACGGCGACGTGAATATGGCACACGTCAACGGTCATTCGGAGACAACCGACGTCAAGCTCGCCGCGTACCGTTCTCCTAACCACCGCGGCTCCCCTCTTCAAGCAGACGCGGATGTGGATGATGATGCAAGACCGCCTCCAGCAAAACGAGCACGCAAGTTTTCCGATGCCGATCAAGCTTCCATCGCCAATGTGAGCCGCGCCCTTGTCCTCTTGCTTTAACATACTGATCCTCTTTTCGTCACTCCATTCCGTCAAGACTGCATCTCCACCTCCTGTCACCGGTTCTTCCATTCAGATGAATGAAGAGAGTGCCTCTAGCCCTGCCGCTGTCCCGCCAACTCCTGCTGGTGCGGCTACACTGAGCGTACAACAGCATCGCTTCTGTATTTCCACTGTCCGTTCGTTGAAAAAGATCAAGGACGCCGCGGCGTTCCTCCATCCCGTTGACCCTGTCGCACTAAACATCCCACACTATCTCACTATCATCAAGAACCCAATGGATCTCGGGACCATTGAGCGCAAGCTCACGTCTTCCAACCCACAAAAACCCGACCTGAATCCCAACAACCCGCGTTATAACAACGCAGACGAGTTCATTGCTGACGTTCGTTTGGTATTCACCAACTGCCTTACCTTCAACGGGCCAGATCATGCCATCAGTAAAGCGGGCAAGCACGTCGAATCTGTGTTTGACAAGCAAATAAAGAATTTACCACCACCACAAGTGGTATGTGAGTGTCGATGGTTCTCGTGGAACAGATGCTAATCCGATAGTAGATCAAGCCTCCTGTGAAAATCGCCACTCCTCCCCCACCTCCCCCACCCGCCAAGAAGGTCAACACCGCACAACCTGCCCCTGCTCGACGCGCGTCAACATCTGTCCCCGTGATTCGTCGCAACGACATTGAGCAAACATCTGCACGTCCAAAGAGAGAGATCCACCCACCTCCTCCGAAGGATCTACCATATGCCGACGCACCCAAGAAACTGCGCAAGGCGAAGACGATCAAAGATGACGGTTCGGCGGAGCAGCTCAAGTTTTGCTCTAAGCTACTGGCAGAGTTGCATCGGAAACAACACTCGACTATCGCGCTTCCATTCTATGAGCCAGTTGGCGAGTATTGGATACCGTGTCTTTCATCTCGTTGCTTATCGGATCACTTCAGATCCAGTCAAGTTGGAGATTCCAACGTACTTCAAGATCGTCAAAAAGCCAATGGACTTGTCCACCATGCGCAAGAAATTGGAGAATCACGAGTACTCAAATGCCTCCAAGTTCTTCGATGATTTCAAGTTGATGATTCGAAATTGCTTCACTTTCAACCCTGCTGGCACGCCTGTCAATCAAGCAGGAATCGAGTTGCAGCGCCTTTTTGATGAGAAATGGAAGAATCTTCCACCGCTACGGGAGCCTAGCGAGGGGGAAGAGGAGGAAGAGGAATACGAGTCAGAGGAGGAACGCAGTCGTGGGTCCATCGATGCGTGAGATGACGACTCATACTGATTATTGTCCTACACAGGTAGAATTGCGACAATGGAGGCACAAATCGAGTCGATGCGAGGCAATCTGCTCGCACTGAAGAACCAACCTCAGGAGAAGAAGAAAAAGAAAAAGAAAGAAGCGAAACCAGCTACTACCTCTACCTCCAAATCTGGTGCCTCCCGTAACGCCAAAGTCCCTAACCCTGGCAATGGCGCTGTGAAACGGAAAGCAAAGAAGCAGATTCCAGAGGATGATACACTATCGTTCGATCAGAAGAAGGACCTGAGCGAGGCGATAACGCAACTGGACGGGCAGAAGCTGGAGAAAGTCATTCAAATCATCCACGAAGGTGTCCCCGAGATTCGTGATGTGAGCAGTGTCCTCCCTGATAACTACGCTGTGTCTGACTATACTTTCAGAGCACCGAGGAGATCGAGATCGAGATTGACCTTTTACCTGTAAACGTCCTCACCAAGTTGTACAACTTCGTGCTACGGCCCTTGCGGCAGCCTCCTCAGAAGCGTAGTCGTGCGACAGGGAAGGGTACCGGTACCGGTGGTCTCAAGCGCAAGAGCATGGATGAGAATATCGAGGCAGAGAAGATTCGGCAACTGGAGGAACGTATGAAGTTATTCGACAATCCTCCAGGAACCACGACTATTTCCACCCCCGCTCCTGTTCCACGTCATGATGACAGTGATCATTCTTCGGACTCAAGCTCTGATGACAGCTCGGGGAGTGAGTCTGATTGATTCTGTGCTCCGTTGTATTTGGGTTTTTGGGATTTCCACTCTTCATGCGCGACCAGTGGCGAGGACTTCTAGTTACTGTTCTCTCATAATGCCAAAGCGTCTTTACTCTTGATCTTTATAACCTTTTTCTTCGAAGCACTTGCTTTCACATCACCTTTCATTTCACTTTCCTCGTTCATCAGCATCCGCGTGCATACATACAATCAACAAATTAAAGAACACCAGTGTAGTCAGTTAATTCTAGTCAAGCGGTTGTTCCGTCTAGAGCCAGTAGAAATGCGTCATGTCGAGAAAGTCGTTGGCGGACGTTTGTAGCGATAGTTCACTACCTTGAAGCACGCAGATATGATGAGATGGAAGGATAAATTCCAAGCAAGTACTACAAAAACTCAAATCGGCAACATACGCACGAAATCACCTGCGCCTGGAGGTATTTCCTTGTTTCCATTGCTGCCAACCGGATTTGGTGGACGCAACAGGTGGTGGCGGCGGAAGCGAGGTACGCAGAGAGGTTGGTGGGAGGGACTGGGGTGATGGGTGGGAATCCTGGATGTTTACCCAACCTTGTCTTACAGGAGGGGAGGCATCTGAGGGAGGGAGGGCAGGGCGACCATGAGATTCATGACGGTTCAAAGGGAGTGCTGGGGGAAGTAGTGCATCTGTAGGAGGAGGAGCATCATCTACAGGGGGCGGAGGGGGCGGTACCGATGGAGAGGATGGTGAGGGTGGAGGAAGGTCAGATCGGGAGCTGCTGGAATCCAAAGATGTCCAGCCTCCAGTACGGAACATGGGGGCGCCAGAGGCCGAAAGCAATGGTGCAACGGGAGTAGGGTCATTAGGGGGAGGTGGGGCTGGCTGGCTGGGCAAAGGTGGAGCAGGGTTCACCGCTGCCCAACCAGAGCGCTTCGAGTCCGTTTCAGGTTTTGTTGCCGGGCTGACTGCTGCCCAACCAGCCTTTCTGAACCCACCGGGTTTTGTTTCGCTCGTGGTCCCTGTATCATTTTCGGGAGCCAAAACAGGAGTGGGACCCACAGCGGCAGGTTTCGCCATCTTGATACCTTGAGCTCTGGCAAGCTTCCTGAGTTCCTTTTCCTCTCTCTTGCGTTCCTTTTCTTTGCGCTTTTCCAGATCCTCTTGGTTGACCAAGCGAGCGTTGGCTTGCATGTCTTTGAGGCGTGCCTTGTGGTGGTGGGCATAAGAGTTGGTATGTTCGTCATATTGAGCAACGTTTTGGAACTGTTTCTCGCAGAGAGTGCAATAAAATGGCCGTAGAGTGTCAGTAATTTCTGACTTGACGGCGGCACGTTTGGCCACAATGACCTATCAGTGACAGGGTGGTCACCGAACACGTCTCGAACGCATGGGTAGAGAGGTATACTTCTCTAGCTTTGCGCTGGTCTTGCGTTTCCTTACGTTGACGCTCAGAGTCCAAGACGCGCCTCTGCGACACAGTTGTCTCGATCATGCGGACGTCCTGGTTGATTTTTCCGAGACCAGTCAAGTCGTTTTTGATCTGAAAAGGAATGGGGTCGACACGACCTGGTGAAGTGCATCGTGAGTGAGGCCGGACGCAAGAGAGCTTGGCCTACCATCTCCCGATAACCCCAGCGGTTGTCCCTCCGTCCAACCGAGTTTCGCGAGCATCGCAAAACCCTTGTTGGTGCTCTTGATCTTGGTTTCGACAGTGACGACCTCTCGCGGAGGATGGTGAATATGTTCGTCGAACTTGTCGATGTTGATTGCATCTCCGGGTGGAGGGGAGGGTGTGCGAGAGACGAGCGAGACGTTGTCGTCGTCGCTGTCGTCCGAGTTGTCGCCTTGGTTTGATCTTGATCGCTGGAGGAAGGGGGAAGGGAAGAGGGCAGTACGGCGTGTTTTCAGCGACGCCAAAGAATATGGCAGAGTACCTTTGCAAGCATGGACGCGCCTTGTTCGTCTTGGGGTGAGCGCGTCATCGCAATGGCGTTCCAGCGGTCGACGGTCTCTGCGGACATGGCTGAAACAAGAAGAACGTGTTGCACGTGACTCGGGCGCGTGCGTCCTTGACTTCGACGATGATGAACTCGGACGATTACTTCACCGATGATATCGACTCTGGTATCCTCAGCCAGCTCGATGTCATCGAAGCGGCGCGTCGTCCCAAACTCACCAACATCCCACCGAAATCCGTGCAACCCCCTCCTCCGAAACAAGTCGAGAGAGAAGACTCGTACATGGACCTCTCGCTCGAGCTCAACGAGGCAGACCTGCAGCATATCGACGCGATCACCGACGCCGCATACAAGAGCCAAGAAGCCCCGGTGGCCGGTCCGAGTAATACGAGTCGTCCACCCCCGTCCAAGAACTCGGTTCAAATGACCCTCTTTGGAGACATTGTTCGTCCGCCAGTCTCCGCCAGCAAAGCCGGCCCCGCCTCTCGTGGGCCGATGCAGAGGTCAACGTCGGATCGTCGCAACCCTTTCGGCCAACAGGCCCCAAAAACCAAACAGTGGGATCATACCGCGTTTGCGAAAACTGGCTGGAAGAAGCCAAAGCCAGATGGAAAGTCTATCGAGGACGAACACGAACAGGAGGCAGTAGAGTTTGAGCAGTTTCCTGCACCGTTTGTCCAAGGTACGTGGCAGGTGCCACACTGGAACATATCAGGACTGACCATATCGCAGTTGGGTGCGTATCTTAGTTTTCACCACTTGGTGTTGACATTAACTTCAACTCGTGCGTGCATATCTCCGTCGTGAATTCAAGCCCGGTAAGTGTCCATCAGACGTCATTAAGTTGCATACTTATAGCTTTTACAGCCTTCACCTATGAAGCTCAAGGTGGACATGCTCGAGGCAAAGCATTGGATTTATCCACTCAACCAGCCCAAACGAGACTATCAGTTCAATATCGTCAAGCGTTGTTTATATGATAACACGCTAGTGGCCCTTCCGACCGGCCTGGGAAAGACCTTTATTGCTGGTGTCGTGATGTTGAATTGTGAGTTATTCATCCCGGCCCATGTATCACGCGTAACGCAGTTTATCCAAGTTTACCGATGGTTCCCCGAGGGGAAAGTGGTTTTTGTCGCGCCTTCGAAGCCCCTAGTCGCTCAACAGGTTGATGCATGCCATCGGACATGTGGTATTCCAGGCAGGGACGCGATAGAATTAACGGGCAATAATCCGCGTGCATATAGATCACAAATGGTACGTTCCTGCTTCAAAATCCGAAATAGACTAGTGTTAACGCTTCACAGTGGGAAAAGAAACGTGTCTTTTACATGACGCCCCAGACACTTATCAATGACCTCACGACGGAAAATTGTGACCCACGCGATATCGTCCTCATGGTCATTGGTATGTAGTATTTTTATGACTCGTGTGATATGTCTTGCTGAATATTGCATGGCTTAGACGAAGCGCACAAGGGCACAGGTGATTACGCATATGCTCAGGTTGTTCGCTTCCTCATGGCGAAGAACCCACGCTTCCGAGTACTTGCACTCACCGCGACCCCTGGAAGCACACCCGAGGCAGTGCAATCGATTGTGGACTCGTTGCATATCAGTAGGATTGAGATTCGAAATGAAGAGAGTCTGGATTTGAGAGAATATATGCACAAGAAGGTCGATTTTCTTCTTCCTAATCTGAGAGGTATCTCATCGCTATGAATAGGAGATCAAGCAGCATATCATCAAGATGACGCAGGAAATTGTTCACTTTCAGCAACTCCTGAAGACCGTCATGGAGGTCGGTTGAAGTCACTCTGCTGAATCAACAACTCTCACCGTTCGTAGTCGGTAGTAAAACCGCTTGTGGCGAGAGGCGTTATGGAGCCATTGGACGTCGTCAAGATGCACCCATACCGCGCCACAGCTATTATCCAGCGTATCGCCGCTCAACGAAATAGCCCACATGTATGGGCCATGGGAACCCTCTCCATGATATCATCCTTGGCGCGGGCTATGTCATATTTGGTATGATTACCTCGAGTATCGCACTGATATACGTCTGACGGCCGTCGTGGCAATCTATACGCATGAATAGATGGAGGCCAGCGTCACTATGTGCCTTCATTATTTGCAAGGCCTCGTTCCCAAGGAAGGTTCCGATCAGAAGAAGAGAGCACCCTCAAAACTGAAGTCGGATCCTACGTTTCAAAAGTTGCTCACCGACCTCGAAGCAAGTCAGAAACAGCCTGGGGGATTCGGGATGCATCCAAAGATGGAGACGCTCAAAATACTTCTGGTGCAACATTTCGGACAAAGAATCTCTGAGGGAGACGAGGATGAGGAAGGGGGCAGCGATACGCGAGCTATGGTATTCGTGACGTACCGAGAGTGCGTCGACGAGATCGTCGAGGTCTTGAATCAAGAATCACCGCTGCTCAAGGCAACACGCTTTGTCGGCCAAGGTGTCGATAAACAGGGCAAGAAAGGCATCGCCCAGAAAGAACAGCTAGAGGTGCGATTTAAAAACCACAGCAAGTGATATTTTCTTCGTCCGACTCATTCCATTGGAAGGTGATCAGAAAGTTCAAAGCGGGAGAGTTCAACGTTCTGGTTTCGACATCAATCGGAGAAGAGGGTCTCGACATTGGAGAGGTAGATATGATTGTATGCTATGATGCTCAGAAGACGCCCATTCGTATGGTACGCTAACCTCGCTTCCGCTTCTTTGCTTTGGTCCTACAGGAAAGGTTCACTCAAGTTTCCTGTTTTCCATAGCTTCAGCGCGTTGGACGAACCGGCCGCAAGCGTGATGGTTATGTGCACGTTTTGCTTGCTGAGATCCGCGAAGAGTTGAACTGGGACAAAGCGCACGACACATATGGCGAACTACAAAAATGTATTGTTCGCGGAGATCAGCTTGAACTGTACGGTGATGTACCACGGCTGCTCCCCGATCATGTGCACCCGCAAGTACTGGAGAAACGGATGGAAATTGAGGAGTATGTCCGCGAGCAATCGGGAAGAAAGAAGGCTTCAATTACAGCGGAAGATGGGGATCCAGCTGTGAGCGGAAAGAAGAGGAAAAGGAATGATGACGTTGACAGGAATATTCCTCCTGGCGCGAGCCGTGGCTTCGTAAACGCTGCGGATTTGGTAGTCAAAGGGAAGAAGAAGAAGAAAGTCAAGTTGACGGAATTTAATGATGCCCTCGCTGATGACGACTCTACGGATAAGGAACTAGAGGGGAGCCTGCTTGATTTCCGGCGTACTGTCTCTACACCTGTGGAGTCAAGTTGCAAGCAGAAGAACACCTTGCCCAAATCACGAACGATGGTCCCCAAGAAACGCAAGCCGTCCGCGACTAAGAAAGAGGGTCCATTGCAACGCGGCCGTCTGTCTCGGCAGGTTGACGTCGATATGGAGATAGATCAGGACATATCTTATCTGAACCAATCCAGCCCAAAGGAGATCGTCCGCACACCACCTCGATGCTCATCAGCTTCTCCCAATTGTTCTCGCCGCAGCCCAGATTCCTACCAGTCGCCTACATTGATTTGCAACGATGTGATCGAAATCACTTCGTCATCTCCGTCCCGTTCGACTTCCCCTCACCAATTTTCCGCACCTGCCCTTTCTGGTTCATATAAGCGCAAAGGCAAAGAACGAGCGTCTGACCCAGACTCCAGACCTCTGCCATCCTATAAATCTTCACCCGAAAAGGCTATTGTTCAAAATATTGCTTGGCTGTTGGACGAGGACGAGGATCCCGAAATCCAAATTGTCAGCTCTCCCCCCGCCGTCCCAAAGACGGAGCGCGGTCCACGCTCGCCCCGTCTCATTGACGAAAGTGTTGCAGAAATGGATGACAGTATCGTTGAAGTACTCCAGGTGAAGACTATGTCACCTCCACGGGCGATTCCATCGCCTGTGAAATACGGGTCACATTCTACGCCTCCTCGAATGACTCGGCCGTCACCCGATCCTACCCCTGATATCCCGGAGGCGTCATTTGCGATCCGCCCAGCGGGTAGGCGGCGAACTGCTAAGACGGAAAGCTTGGAGATTCCAGACATGCAGTCACCTCCAATACGCCGACTAAGGCGTACGGACACGGAAATAGTTCCTCAGGAATCTACTCCCGCGCTACAGCCGAAGAAACGTGGTCGCAAGGCACCCATCTCTATCCGGTACAATCCATGGTTGGACGGCGAAGCAAAGCACTCGGGAGATGAGGAAAGTGCAGGATCCTCCCACTCGGAAGATGACGTAGAGAGCGAGTCAGACAGGCAATTCCTGAAGGATATACCTGATACGCAAATCTCGCCGTCGTACGACCAGGATCTCGCCTATCGACGAAGCCTGTTTACACAAGCGCCGGGGCTCGCGAATGTGCCGGCCTTTGCCAACAGGCCGGTTCCAAGGGGCGGGTTCGTAGCCGCGAGAGAGCACTCGCGCAAGCGTCCCATGGTTTCGAGTTCACCGCCGCGTCAGGACTTTGAATCGGATGAGTATGTGTTTGGGAGTTTCGTTGTGGAAGATGATGCAGACCTCATTTGATGGATGGAATGTTATACACGACTAATGTTGGGGGTGGCTAGAGAAGATTCAGAATAAAGTGTACACACTGTGGCTAGTAGAATACTTGAATTTCATTGGAAAAAAATCCGCTGAAGCGGCATCGATCCACTCTAAATTTCAGAGGATTTTTCCACTGAATATCACTGAACCATCAACTCAAACGTACGTATTGTATCCATTCACTTTCAGTGGGTTAGGAAGTACTATTCAGCGCTTGGTTCTCGGTTGAAACCGGGTACTCTTTCACTGATTCTCTGGCTGAACTTGGTCTCCATAGTAGGTGGAAGCAATGAAT